>JAKSZT010053818.1:115956-132230 GCA_026826555.1 Tolypeutes matacus | reverse complement strand
TTTGAGTAACTTAATACATAGCAGTAAGTGTCTAGCATCTCTCTTGGGAGACCACGTGAAATAACTGCTAAATCCCGCTTTCTTCCTGGGCTTGCCTTCGGGCAGCTGTCATCTTGCTTAATAACCAGCTTTCTTTGGGGATAACGGCGTAGATGCTGGAGGCAAACCGCACCCCTGCCATTTCTGCCTCTCCCCACTTAAGAGCTGACTGAGCCTCTGGCTCAGTTTTCTCGTCTGAAAAGCGGGGGATTGTGACAGCATTTATCTCACCGGTTATTGTGAGGAATAAGTAAGATGTGTAAATATCTGCTAAAATAGCACTCAACACAGAAGCTGGCATGGGGCCAGCCCCCACACCTGCCCCACACCTGCCCTGCAGCCCCCTAGGCCCCTCAGCCCCCCGAGGCTCCTGGCCTGCGAGCCGCACTGCGTTCCGTGAGCCAGTGGCCTCCCCCCCAGCCCTCCGCTCTCTGGCCTGATGACCCCGAGGAGCAGGGGACCGCACGGCGGCTCGGCCCGGGCCCTCCCCGTCCACGGGGACTACCAGCACCCGAGAGGGCTGTGCACAGACGGCCTGTGTGTGGTGACGCAGGCAGGCCACGCGGCCCGTGCTAAGGACCCGCGAGCTTACCCCTGCTGCTCTCGGGGCCGCTGTTCGCCAAGGGGGAAATCGAGGCTGGAAGAGAGTAAGTGGCTTATGCTCAAACAGCTGGTACGCGCAGAGCTGGAATTCACACACTAGGCAACCCCAAAGCCCGTTTAATACAAAAACAGGGGAACTGTAACTAATAGGCGGAGCGAGGAAGCTGCTCTGAGAGCGCAGAATCTCCACTTTGCCCTCGTCTCCAGCTAGCGTGGCAGAGGACCTATGTTCCAGATTCCAGGCTCCCGTGCTCACCAAATCTCGTCCTGAGCTTCGTCTTCCCTTTTAGCTCATGGCAGGTTTCATTTCTGAGGGGGACTGTCCAGTGCCGGTGGCTCAGTCTGGGCACCCCGACCTGGGAGCTGGACGGTTGTCCGCCATGGGGCGGCCCTGGCATCGCAGGACACAGAGCACCCCTGGCTACCACCTGCCAGGAGCGACCACCCCCCGTCTCCCCAGCCCCCACCCCAAGCTGTGACGGCCAAGCACGTCTCCAGGCATTTCCAAATGTCCCGTGTGGGCAAAGTCAGCCCCCCCTTTGAGAAGCGCGGGTCCATCCACCGCAGCCTTCCTGGCTCGCCCCACTCCCTCCCGCCGTGGCGCAGAAAGTAACACGCTCCTTCCGTGGCCAAGCGCTCCTTTCTGTGAGCCTCCCAAACAGATTGCATTTGTCCAAACCACAGCAAGCGTCCCAGAGAACCTGCTAGCCTGGCAGAAGCCAGCCTGTAGCCTCTGCCATAGCTCGTCCGCTCCTCCCACCCTGTGCCCAGAAGCCCGTGCTGGAATTCCCTCGTCACCAAGCTGCCCGGCCAGGGCCTACCGTATTCCGGGTCTTAATTAATTTCTTTGATGGCTCAAACCAGGGGCTTCCTGGGCTCGTTTAGGGAAGCCAGGCCTGTGTCCTAAGGCCCACAGAAGGAGCCACGGGGCGGCTAGGTCTGGGACCTGGCCAGTAGGAAGGCGGTTTTCCAGGCCCAGAGACCGCCGCCTTCTTCCTGCAGGAGTTTCCAGCCCTCGGCCTCCTGTGCAGAGCCCAGGGCTGGTCTCTCCTGTGTGATCAGGAGTGTGAGTTTTTTCAGTGAGCTACGTGCAGGATACAGAATCCCAGGATTCCCAACCGACCAGTAAATATGTATGGATATTGGATAGCTCCAAAACGCATCTCAAACCCCGTTTCTCAGCTAGGGATGAACATTTACCACATCTAATAAAAAGAAATTTTAGAAGTAAGTAGCAGCAAAAATAGTAAAGTTTTGATCCAGTTTTATTTTAAATCTAAAATTCCTTCACACAACCCCTTGCTCTAGAAATCTGTGAAACAGATTTTAGAATATGATTTTCCATACTCTGGAATTTGGGAAGAATCTTAAACTTATCTGAATATATCTTCTTTCCGTAAATTTTTCTGATTTTTTATGGTAATATATGTTCACTGTAGAAAAAAGTTAAAATATAGAAAAATGCAAAAGAAGGCTACTGAAAACTATCGGACTCTAAATTAGCAGGGCTACCTTTGATCTATGAAATGACCATGAGATAGTCCAAGGACAAAGGATACATATCATTGGTTTGTAAACATTGTTAAATTTGGATAGAAATCCTTGTCTATCCTTTTAGCCCATTCTTTAAAATTAAACATTCGTGTCTAACCTGAAATTGAATTTTATCAAATTACTTCAAACAACCCTCCAAAAAATTAGAATGTTTTATCCATATGGAGTAATAATTCTTCAAAATCCTTGATGGAGTTTTGTCTACAAGAAATAGAAAACCAATTTAAATCAGCTTAATTGATAAGGAAAACTATGCGCTCACATAACTCAAAGTCCAAAGGTAGAGCAGTCTTCAGGGACGACCTGGCCCACAGATTCCAATACCAAGCTCTCCCCCGCCTGGCTGCAGAGTAGATGGACGAAACTGTCCTAGCCACGTTTGCATGACAACGTGCAAGGGAAGATGGCGGCCAAAGATGGACGCGCCCATCAGCCGCTGAGTGGGTAAGGAAAAGGTGGACTAAGCATGCAGTGGAATATCCTTGAGATATTCCATCAGGAAAACCTCGTCAGCTTGAGTGAGATCAGCCACCTTCGAAAGGACAAATACTGTATGATGTCAGTGATGTGAAATAATTAGAATAAGCAAATTCAGAGAGTCAGAAACTAGAACACAGGTTCTCAGGGAGCGGCCTGGGGAGTCTCTATTTAGGGTGATAGAAAGGCCTTGGTAATGGTGATGATGAGACAGCATGAATTTGTGAACTGTCTATCTGAATATGGTTAAATGGGGAAATTTTAGGTTGTATATATGTCAGCAGAATAAAAGTTTTAAGGGAAGGAAGAGGAAGGTTGATCTGGAAAATCTCAAAAGAAAGGTGAAACCTCTGGAGGACACTGGCAGTCTCACGGGCTGAGCTGTGCCCCAATCTCTCTGCACAACCCCGTAGCTGCCCAAGGGCTGAGGACTGCCACAAAGTCAGTGCAGCTCAGCCGCTGACCTAGAGGTGGCACTTGGGCTGCCTGGCAAGGGGTGGCTGACTGACAGCAATGGAGCTCTGTCTGGAAGGAAGGGGGGAAACGGCTGCTCAGAGGCCACCAGCACCCGCGACGCGGCGCGAGCCGTCTGTCTCTGACAGCTTGTCAAAGTTCCAGCGGGCACTTTCAAGAGGGAATCTGAAAGGCAGAGGAGAATCACCGAGCCAGCAGGAGCCCACTGTGCATTTAACAGAGCCGAGGCAGGACTCTCTGACAGCGTAACGCGGCGTGGCGGATGGCTGGGAGCCGACAGCATTCGCCTGGACCCACCTAATCTTTCTTTCTAACTTGACGGCTAAACGGGAAACTTAAGCCCTCAGTGCTGCATAAACTACCTTTGTTGAAACATTGTGATTCTGTGTTTGGCTCTAAGTCTAAGACGGCTTTTCAAAAACCTCAAGTGCGAGTGACACGAAGGGCCCATCCTGTCAAGTTTATATTTTCATTGCCCTTTAAACCAGTCTGCACTTTGCTTCCACAAATAAATGATTCGCCAGACATTTGAAACACCTTATGCCCTGCTGTGCCTTTTCTCAACAAGATATCTCGGTGGCATCTCAAGCTCAAAGTCCAGTAATTAACTTAAACAGGAGGAAGTTGAATTGGCTCAAATACAGAATGGAGGCAAAGATCAAAAGGTTGTTGGAATCGCACTGGGTTGAACTTCATAATCAAAGGTCAATAGGAAGAGGTTTGGATTCTCCAATTATTAATGAAGTCGTTCAAAGCGATGAGCAGTCAAACTACAGAGGGAATAAAATATGAACATGGCAACTCGTAATTGAAACCATCGCTTGGGAGCTTTCATTTTTAATGACAATGCCCTTTGGAGAATAAACAAATATTGCCTTGCTGCAGCAAGGGCTAAATTTAAGGGCAATTATTTTTTCAATGATACTTATGTAAAGTTTGAGCCAGTTCAGCCCCAAAACAATGGTTAAATCATCCCTTGCACACATGATCAGCTGCTGGGGTACAGTCCCACCACACCTCTTGCCTCTCCACTGCAAAGACCTCTCTATTTTTTTTGCTCCTCTCCACCCTGCCCCACCCCCGTGGCTATTCTCAACTCAGCAGCAGCTAGAGGGGTCCTTTTTTAAGGTGTAAATCAGTTCACGCCATCCTTCCATTCAAAACCCCGCAATAGTTTCAGTCATTTAACAAAACCAAAGCCCTTTCTGGGGCTGCAAGGTTCTCCACAACCCGCCTCCTCTTAGGTCTGTGAGCTCATTTCCTGCGGCCACGCTGGCCTCCTAAAACCCACCAAGCAGGCCCTGCCCCAGGGCCTTTGCACTGGCTGTCCTCTCCACCTGGGCCTCTCTTCTCCCAACATGCATGTGGCTAACTCCCTCAACCCTCAAGTCTGCTCACATTTCATCCTCTCTCGGGGGCCACCCGACTACCTTCTTAAAAATGTCATACTTCTCCCGAGTCACCCTCCCCCCGCCCTTTTTTAGGAGGTACCAGGGCTCGAGCCCGGGACCTCCTACATGGGAAGAAGACACTCAACCACTTGAGCCACATCCACTCCCGCTGCATCTTTTTTCAAGGTGAGAATCACATAACAGAAAATTAACCATTTTAAGGTGAACAAGTCAGCGTCAGGCAGGCCAGCAAGTGGCCAACAAGTGCATGGAAAGATTCTCAGCATCATCAGTCATTGGAGGAGTGCAAAGCAAATCCACAAGGAGGTAGCACTTCACCCCACCAGGATGTCAGCATCAAAAACAGACACAACCACAGTGTGTGGGGAGGGTGGGAGAAACTGGAGCCCTCGGGCGCTGCTGGCGGAACGGGAACTGGCGCAGCGGCTGGGGAGAGCCTCGAGGCCGCTCCTCCGTGCTTCAGCGTGCGATTACCATGTGCCCCAGCACGTGCCACCCAGCTCCTTCCCCCTGGAACGGGAATCCTGGGAGGAAGGGAACCGGTCTGTTTCTCTCTGCTGGGGACCCAGCACCTGCTGCAGCACTTGGCGAGCGGCCAGGCCCTAAAATGCTGGCAGTGTAAACAGGTAACTATGTGGACGCTCGTCTCAGAAAAGCAGCAGACGGGCCCCGCTTTCTTCATGGGTGTGGGGTAACCAGGAGCTCCTTCAGCTCGCCCCGCTGCTGACCCACCTACGAAGCCCACCCAGTTCTCCCTCCCTCTGAGTTTCCCTTTGGCTCCAGAACAGGAGCGAGGCCTTTCTTTGCCGGTCTTTTATTTCTTGGAGCCAGGCTTGTTCACACTACAACACAGTAAGTGACGTGATAATTGCAGCTAATGAAATAAATGGAAACCATTTGTTCCAGGGCTGGAGTCACAAAACATCCTAATTCCGCTGTAAGAGGGGACAGGGTCACCTACTGCCATAGTCAATCATCTTTTAAATCGTCTGCTGTATTCTTAGCTGCTAGCAGCACACTTTCTGTCCGGCGGTGCTGTCAGCAGCCTTGTCACTTGTCACTGAGAATCGAGCAGTGGAATCTGTCCTCAGTAGAGGGCTGAACCTGAACGCCTTCCCCAGAGTCCAAAGGCTGCGAACTGCCAGCCCACAGGTTGAATTTATCCGGAGGTGTCGTGTTCAATCTGAATTGTTATGTAACGTTTTAATTAGTTTTTAATTTGCATAAAAATCAGTATTTCTGGCTTCTAAAAAATCAGTTGCTTTGGCAATTCTGGGTCCTAAATCCTGTAAGGCAAAGTCTGGAAGGTGGGGCCGCCCTTGCCCCCTCCGCACGTGAGGTGTGTGGTGGTTTGGAAGTATGTCCGTGTGCTCTTTGGTACCCCCAGCTTCAGGAGCTGGGGCTCACCCCCTCCTTAACTACAGGCTGCACTTGGCGACTGGCTCCTAATGAATAGAACGCAGCAGAGATGGCAAGTCCCGCCTGGGACAAGGCTATCGAAAGACCAGCTTTCACACGGAGCTGCCGCCCCCCTGGAGCACCTGCTCTGGGGACGCTGTCGTGACGGAAGCGTGCCTGCGAGAGGCACAGGAGCGAGGAGCCGAGGTCGGACGACAACCGTGTGAGCGAGTTGGGGCGAATTCACCATCCCACCCCCCGAGTCCGGGGCTGACAGGGCCCCTGCTGACAGCTTGGCGGCACCTCGAGAGAAACCCTGAACCAGAATCATCTTGCAAAGCCATCCCCAGATTCCTGACCCAGAAACCGAGATAGCAGATGTTTGTGCTTTCTCTGTTATGTCCGGAGATGATTTGTTACACAGCCCTAGCTAACTAATGCAACAGGCTCCCCCTGGCGGCTGCTCTAATTGACTCCCACCCCACCTTGTTTCTGTGGGTGCTTGAGGTGGTCAGGTCCCCTCACTGGGCAAAGGGCTTCTTGATCCTCACACACCCCCATCTACAGCTTGGGTGGTTAGGAAGGGGTGGGGCACCCAGGCTAGAAGAGACTAGAAAATGCCCAGAAAGGCAGGGAGAGCTGAACAAAGTATAATGGAGCTAAAAGATGCAAGGGAAGCCGGTATGAGGAGCCGTGCCCAGATTTAACTTGCCTGTGTAGAAAGCAGTTCACTTTGGGGAAGTTAGAAACTCAAAATATAGCCAGGGAGAAGTAAAAATGCTTTATAGCAAAGAGAACTTTTGAAATGTCTGATCTGTTGTCATTTTATGAGACTGTATTCATTTGATTAGTACCTACAGACCCATAAGAAAAAACAGTGAATTAAAGAAGGCAAGGAACACCTGTGTAGACCTAGGGCTTTCAAACTCGGCGGCCCTCAGCAAGGCAGGGCCGCGTGTCGCATGGCGAATGTGTGATGCTAATAGAACACATCGGCATCGACCCATTTCTGCCAACCTGCATGCATTAGAGCAGCATTCCAGGGTCACCACCTGTCTGCCTCCCGGTGACGTCAGGCCCGGGGGACTGTCTCGCCCAAGTCCACCCTCACCCCCGGGGCTCTGCCGACCTCACCCCCTTGCCGTCCGCTCCGGCTTGGCTCTGCCAACAGGGCACTGGTGGGCGGCAGCAGGAGGTGCTCCGTGTCCCCCGGCTTGCTTCCTGGTGGTCGCCCGGGAGGGGGCAGCTTGCCCCCAGCACGGCAGGTGGCTTCCATCTGTCGTTTTCCGTTCTTGCAGAACCAGCGTCCTTATGCCCCCTCAGGGCCGCCACCACCAACCGGCCGGCGTCCCCCTGCCAGGCTCTACCTTTTAATAACCCCAACCTCTGCCCTTAGCAGTAATCACTTGGCATCCTCTGCGCCTGCTTCGTTCCCTAAAACCTGGTTAACGATTCTTTACCGCAAGCCTGCAGCGGCCTGGAGCCACGCTGCCAACGCCGCCTGTCGCACGTCAAGGATGAAGAGTAGAGCTGCTGGCGCAGAACGATCACCTACGTCGTTTCCTCCCCAAGGGTTCCCGGGGAGGCGCTGTTCAACGTCAGGCTCGCCCCCCTTTCCTCCAGTTCAGGCGCCTCTGGTCGAAGGCGACAGGAAGAGCCTTGGCTAAGCTAGGAGCTCACTGCAAGGCTGGCGGGTCACTCGCAGCGTCTCAGAGCAAAGGTCAGCGGCTGACCGCGCGAGGCGCCCAGGCAGTCTCCGTGGGCTCCTCTGCAGAGCGCTGCCCGCTCTTAGCTGCCCCGAGCGCCAGGCCCTCTGCCTCCCACTCTAAGGGGCCAGGAGCCAGTGGCCCCGCTTGGACTGGCGGTAGCCCCGACCAGCTCAGGCCAGCAGGTGGGCGCGGCTGCGCAGTAGCCACGAGACCCCAGGGCCACGCTGGAGACGAGGAAAGCACTTGAGCCGCTCCCCCTGCCACCCTAACCGCTAACGCCGGGGCGGCTGGACGAGCGCGCTGCCCCTCGGGGCCAATCACACGCAGCTCTCTTCGGCCGTGGTCAGGGGCGCCGCCCGGTCCCCTGCACGCCATCGTGGCAGGCGCTGCAGCCACAGGGTTCCTCCCAGAGCTCTGCTCTCCCTGCAGCCCTGGACATCCGAGCCGAGACCCGAGGGGAACGAGAGCGAGCCAGGGGCCGCTTGGGAGGAGGTTCCAGAACAGGTCGCTGGAGAAGGGCCAGGGGGCCAGCACCCGGGGCCAGAGCGGGCAGGGGCAGGGGGGCAGCCCACACAGGACCCAGAGGGCAACGGGGAGAGCTTGGAGTTCCATCCTGACCGGGAGAAGACAGCGCTCTGCCTGCCTGCGTGCTCCACCGCACGCTCGGAAACGGCAGGCGTGAGGGAGAGAGAACAGGAAGGAGGCCAGGGAGCCCCTCCAGGGACCCAGGAAGGTGCGTTCCATGCCATCTGGGGACACCCTGGGCCACCGAGCCACAGCTGGCGCCCACCGCGAGGCTGAGGCCTGAGCTCGGGCTGTGCCGCGCTGAGCAGACGGGGGCATCTCCAGGGGGAGCAGATGGGCCCATGGGTGCTCACAGCAGCACCCAAGTCGGCACCCAGAAAAGAGAACTGGCCCCGCTGCTCCCACCCTCTCGGCCGCGGGCCAGGGAAGCCTTTCCCACCCGGCCTGGAGTCGGAGGTGACGGGATGGAGCAGAGCTGGCGGGCGCGTCGGGCACGCCGAGGCGGGCGCCGCAGGCTGTAGGCGGAAGCCCAGTCCTAACCCAGTCACACCAGGAAGGGCTCGGCGTCGACACAGCGTGTGTGCATCGCACCTGGCCAGGTGCAGGCCTGCAGAAAAGCTCCTCAGGGAGAATAAAAAGCCTGGAAAGGTGGTGGTGGCGGGTGAGCAGACCAGCAGCTTCTGGGCAGACCTGCGGGCAGGGACCTCACGGGCCCGCCGTGCTGGGGACTTCTCTTCTCCAGCCTGGGGGATCTGCCCGTCCCTGCTTCCACCGTAGCGGGTGCCTTAAGTCTGGTCCACGGTCCCGGGTTAGAATCCGGCCTCCTCTGTAAGTTATTCAAGCTCCTGCTCCTCTGTGTGCACATCTGTGAAACTGGGGGAATGGCAGTGCCTGACCCTATGGGGCTGCCCTTTGGTGACAGCTGAATTAGCGAGCGTGGCATTCAGAACAGCGACTGAGAACTAGCACTCAACAGTTTAGCAAGTCTTGCTGTTACCTCGAGGTAACAGCTACTGCTGTTACCAATATTACAAGCTTTGTCAGAAGCACTCAGAAAGCGCCTTGACGGGATAGGGAACGGGAAGCCGACTGCTCCCCACATCTTAGAAACTCATGCTGTCTCTGAAAAGCAAGAGCACGTGTGCTGATTTACTTACAGAATTCAGAGATTTCAGAAAAACAAAGGCGGGACAGGACTGAGCTGCTCGGGCAGAGCCGGGTGGGAAAGCCCCTGGCTTCCCCCAGCTGGGACGGCTGCCTCCACCGGATTCGGAGCCTCCTGTTTCCTGCCTCCTCCACGAGCCCCCCGGGTCCACACTGCATCCCGTTAACAGAACTGTCTTTCCAAGGCAACACTTCGAATCGTCAAGGTCCAGAAGAGCCCACGATGGCTCCCTGCTGCCTAGGTGCACCTGCCTGGCATCCAGCGCCTTCCATGGCTCAGTCCCTGCCTCACCTGGCCGAGGTCACCTGACCCACCTCTCCAACCACGTGCCTGGCCACACCCACCCTTGCTCTCAGCTTAGCCGCACTTGCATTTTGTGTTTCTTGCTCTGGCCTCAGGGCCTTTGCACTGCTTGTGTCCCTCCATCTGGAATGTTCTTCCCCCAGATCTGTCTTACGACTGGCTCACTCTTTCTTGGGAAAGTTTTTATTGCAGTAACACAAAAACAACTCAAAATTTCCCATTTTAGCCACTCTCAGCAGAGCGACTCGGTGGCATGAACTGCAGGCACAAAACTGTGCTCCCATCACCGCCATCCAGTACCCCAACTTCTCCACCGCGAGCGGAAACCCTGCGCCCATTGGCTTGTGAAAGCTGCAGTCAGCGTAACTACCCCCAGCAGGGCTGACGCAACGCTCTTACCAAACGCGCGCGTTTCTGCAGCGAAGCAGGTGGACGTAAGTTAAGTGGGGGTAAAAAAGGCATCAAGTGGCCCGTTTTGTGCGGGCTTTGCTGCCAGGCACGTTATTTTTTTAAAAAGCACTTTTGGTTTCAGAGCTTTACGAGTTTGGGAATTACGCCCAAGGGATTGCAAAACGGGCCCTATTCGTTTGACCGTTTGTTGGCTGCCTCCCTGCGCAGGAGGCGGCTCACTTAGAAAGGTGGCCTGCAGGGGCTTGGCCCGCCTCGGGGAGCCTGGACTTCTGGAGAGTGCCCAGAGCTGGCGGGAAGGGCTCCCGTGCCTCGACTGTGCAGAACTTGGGTTTTTTATTATGTGATCATGCTGAGGCCCTGCCCTCCTCTTGGGGATCTGGAACTTTGGACATGCCAGGCAGGGGTGCCTTCGTCACCAGCCCCGATAAAAGCCCTGGAGGCCGAGTCGCTGACGAGCTTCTTGGCAGACAACCTTACACACACACACACGCGTCACAGCTCGCCAACGGAGGAATCAAGAGGGTCCTGGGAGAGGAACCTGGGAGCTCCCGCCTGGCTGCCCCCCGACTTTGGCCCACGCGCCTCGTGCCACGCTCGCTTCTCTGTGATAACCAGAGCCACGAGCCCTCCCGGCGAGGCCCACGCCACACGGCCCCGCGGAGGGCCAGCTCCCTGGGGACGCACGGACCACGCCATGACGCCCGCGTGGAGGCTGAGGGCGGTGGCCTCGGGCCACAGACACGAGAGCAGAACTAGCTCTGGTGGGCGGCCAAGCGGAAGTCTAGGCTGAGAGCCAGCTCGGGGCCTGGGGCCAGGCTCCAGCCGGGCCGCGCTGAGCCGGGCTGGGGCTAGAGCGGGATGTCATGGCCACACCGGGACCTCTCCGGCCTCACGCGCACGTCCCTTCACCCAGCAGATACGTTCTGCAGGCCTACTGCGTGCGGGAGGTGGCAGGCGCCGCTGTGTGTGACGGCCACAGCGAACAGAAGACCTGCCCAGGGGCCTCAGGGTCACAGGGAGAAGGGAGAAGGGACCGTCAGAGCCCACCCCCATCCTACAGGCCACGCACCGCCCGCTCCACATTCACACAGCTGGGGCCCTGTGCCAGCCCGACAGCAGCCCCTCCTCAGGCGCGAGCCGGGAGCCGTCACCCTCTTGTCTTGAGCGCCCCGTTCAGTCCTGCGGGCTCTACCTCCAAACACACCCAGAACCGACCCCTTTCCCACACCAGGTCCCAGCACAGCTGTCTCTCGCGGGCTTACGGCAAAACGCCCCTCACCTGTTCTCCTGGTCGGCCCCATCCCCTCAGCAAACACTCGACAGCGTAAAGTAACAGTTTAAAAGAAAAAGCCCGCTGTTCTTTGCTTACAGCCCTCTGGCAGCTTCCTGCCAACTCCTCCACAGCCCGTGGGGCCTGGGCGCTGCTCCTCCTCCCGCCAGGCTCTCGGATGCCTCAGGCCCTTTGCACAGGTCATGGCCGCCACCTGGGACCTACTGCAGGCCTTCACCCACGTGGCATCTTCTCAGGGCTGCCTTGATTCCTCATCCTCCCTTCTCTGCTTAACTTTTTTCTCCATCCGACGTACCACATATTTTCACACATTTATTTTGCTTATCCGTCTGTTCTCACGAGAAAGCAAGCTCGCGAGGGCAGGGACTTTGTTTTGCTCACGCTGTGTCTCCAACGCCTGTGACACAGGGGCCTCCACAAGCGCGGACTGAATGCGAGGATGACTGGAACCTTTTATTTCACTTCAAAACCAAGGAAAGGGAGGCTCGGAGAAGCAGCCCTCTGCCTAAGAACGCACATCCGCTAAGCGGCGGAGCCAGACTCACCTTGGCCAGGTGCTCCGATCCCAGCGGAGCCCTCCCTGCCACGCCACCTGGCTCCTCAGCCACAAACTCACTTTTCTCACTTCACGTCTTACCCCTCCAAGCCTGGTGCATGTCAAAGTGCCGTCAGCTCCACCTTGGGACTTGGTGGACTCGCAAGTTCTCGGGCCCAGCCCACCCGCCTGACCAGACGCCCAGGGGGCCGGGCAGTCTGTGACCGGCTCCCGCTCGAGGGTGAGGACCGCAGAGGGGGGCTCTCAGCTCATCCATTCGAGGGCGTGCCGCTCTCACTGCCTGCACAGCAGGTGCTGGGGGAGCCTCCGAGTCGCCGGGTCCCACCTCCGTGCAACCGACTGGAAGAGGTCAGTGTCAGCGAGTGTGTATGAAGCTCCTCTTCTTCTGTGAAGAAATGCCCGGGGTCTTAGGCAGCCCCCTGAAGTAAGAGTGGCTATTTTTGTTGAGGAATGTTGGAGAATGAAAGCATCGACCGGCTATCAAACCTCATGGACCCAGTGCCGGGCCGGCCAGGTGTTCCAACCCCAGATCCACCACTCACACACTGCGTGACCCTTGGCCAGTGGCCTGACCTCTCTGTGACTCGAGTTTCCTTATGTGCAAGATGGGGACGATCGTCCTCTCCCCAGAGGCCCGTTGGGAGGATTAAATGAGTTAATGAAAGAGCCTAGAAAGGTCGTGGCACCCACAGGCTATCGAGGTGGCGTAATTACAGGCTGCCGGTGCCAGGCAGGCAGAAGCAGCTGGGCACGCTCTCTTCTCAGGCGGGTGACGGGGGGGTTGGCTCTTCAGCAGCTGCCCTCTCGGGGAGCAAGCAGGAAGTCAAATCCTTCCGTCTAAGGCCGAGTGGGGAACTCCCGGCCAGACACATTCTGTTTGGTCTGCCCAGCACTGCCACACCTGAAAATCTATACTTAACAGGAAAACCTTTTCAATTAGCTATTTTCAAAACCCAGAAGATTACACGTGAAAATCAGAAGCTGTAGCGGCACCAAACCCAGAAAATTCTGCTGGAGCCAAGGCACAGCTGCCCCACAGGGAAGTCAGAATCAACAGCGCAGGCCCCGCCACTCCCTATTGCCCCAGGGTTTGCACTGCTTCTCTCACTTCTCATGTGATTCACTTATTTCACTTTTTAATCCAGCTCCAGGAAGCATTTGAGTTTGCAACTCCTGAGACTACAGAAAAAAAAAAAAAGTCAGTAAGAAAAAAATCAAGAGGAAATGGACTGTAGTAAAAAGTGCTATAAAGAGGCTAATTGTTTCTCTATTGTTGATTTTCCTAATCTTTCTCAAATGTGTTTTAGTGGCTTAAAAGCATGTTTCAGGTCGTTATTAAAATGACCACGAGCACTTTCCGTCATCCACCAGGGGATATTCAGCGGACTGTCTGGGATAAAACCCTTATACGCCACAGCCTCGTCTGCCCTCGAGGGGAGGGTGTAAATTAGGGTGGAGAGGACTCACAGGCCGTGCTGCCGGCACTTTCTGCCTCACACACCAGCGGGTGGGCAGCTGCCCCTCCGCACGCGGCAGCGCCTGCAGCCACGCACCCCCCCTCCCCGCACGCCAAGCAGCCAGTCAGGCTGCTGGGTCCTCAGGACGTTCTGGTCGCTTTGCACCTGCTGCTTCCCCTCCCTCCTCCCTTCCCTCCCAGCGGTCTAGCTCCTCTGGAGCCCTCAGCACCCAGTTCAAGTCCCACCTCCTCCAGGAAGCCCTCCTTCCCCAGCTCTCAAACCCCAGGCCAGCAGCCCCTCTTCCACTAGCTGTGCCCCAGCCACAGGGCAACTGGCACGCTGACTTTTAAATGGCTTATTTAACTCCTACTCATGTCGACCCACTTTTTCATGCTTTCTCTAATGAACTCACAAGGAGTCCTGCTTCCACTACCCTGGGATGAAGATCCAGCATCATTGCTAAACAGGAAACATAAATAAACGCCAGAGAGAGAGACCACTAGACATCTCGGCTCATGCCTGCTCTTCACGCGGGGCTCGAGCGGCGTCCACTCTCGGAGGCGCGGTCAAGACCCGCTGGCACCAAGCAGAGGCTCCCTCGCCGTCAAAATCAGAGCGGCCGCGGGAGCCTAGAGCAGCACGGGGCTCGGCGGCACCTAAGCTCCGGGACACCCCTGCGGCAGGCTCCTTTGTCACCTCATAGACCCCATACCCCCGCCCCGTTTCACACATGGACTCCACGTTCCCAGGGAACACAAGCTCCGGGAAGGACAGTTTCCTCCCACGGCTGCCACGGCATCCACAAAACTGAGCTCACGGAAGATCCTGACGACTCTGTCATTCAACGTGTCCCCAGCATGACTGAAACTCTTCCTGGTACCTGCAAGCTGAGGCGGGGTTTACAGTAGCAGAGCCAGGAGCTCCTCCTGAAGGGGTCTCCGTGCTGCCCACCCTAAGGGAGCACGTGACACTCCCCTCAGGACGCCGCTCCTGCACCGTCCCACCACGACCGAGGACGGGAGACCAGAGCTGCTAAAGGAAGACCCCATCGGGGGCCCAGCCACCCAGAGGCAGGGGCAGGACGGCCTCCTTCACCAAAGGGTCCCCGCACACGCGTGCACACTCCACACACCCCTCACTGTGGTTTTGTTTGGCTTTCAGCGGAAATGAGCAGAAACAGGCTCGTTTGAAAATAAAAAAAAACCAGCTCTGGGTGAAAGCACCTTCCAGTTCTGCATCTGGGGAGATGCAGACAAAGCTCCCCATCCTGCACCCGGGAGCCTCGTCCTCCAGCCAGGGGCCTCGTCCTCCAGCCAGGAGCCTCACCCTCCACCTAGCAGCTTCGTCCTCTGGCCGGGACCCTCAGCTTTCAGCCAGGAGCCTCGGCCTCCACCTAGGAGCCTCGGCGCTTCGCTGAGGGTAGGCAGCCCTGTGCCTTTGAGGAAGGAAGTGCTGACACCCCCAGGGACCACCTGAGCCTGCCCTGGCCACAACCCCATACCCAGCCACCCCCTCCGTGTGCCTGGGACCAAGGGCTGGTCCTGGACATGGTGCTGTCACTGCTAAAGCCAGCCAATCAGGGCACACCAGGGCAGGGGCAGGGGCAGGGGTCCCCACCCTCCCCTACCCCCTGCCAAGAACACCCCTGGTGCCCTGCCTCTGCAGGTGGTGCTTCCCCCTGAAGTGTCCTCTGGGCTCCTCTGCCCTCGCAGATCCCACCAGCCCCCAGCTTCCTAAGCCCCCAGACCACTCCCTAGCCCTCCTCTGGACTTCCCAGGCGGCTGCCGTGCTGGGCCCTGGGCTGCAGGCTCTGCTCGCAGGGACACCCCAAGCCCGCCCTCCATGCCGCTGACTCCCCGGGCTTGTGCCTGACCCACTCTTGTCTTGGCATGCAGGGGAGGCCAAGGGAGCGTGGAGCCACCGGCAAACTTTCCTTCCTGCTTCACAGATTTTCACACTTTCCTTCCTGGGGAAACATTCCCTATACGTACGTCTTTCGGCATTTCTTTAGATTTGCAGTTTATCGTCAGTCCATCTGGAATCTATTTTGCTATAAGCTCTAGAAAACGGATCCAACTGCATTTTAGTTTTCAAATTGGCTGGACGGTTGCCTAGACCCTGCTCCACTGATGAATTATTCCTTTGGCAATGCTGGTTTGAAATGGAGGTTTGAAACCTTTCCATTGTTTCAAATTCCCATTGCACTAATAATAATCAATAAGTATTGGACACGTCCAACTGCAGGCCCCACGGACGCGCTTTGCCTACATCAGCGCGTGGCCAGCCCCGTTTTACCAGCAAGGGGGCTCGAGTGCCGACAGCTAGAGCCCTGGTTCTCAAAGGGGGTTCCCTGGACCTCGTTCCACACGCAGATCCGCAGCCCCACTCCACACGGGGAAGTCGGAGACTCTGCGGGTGCGGCCGGCAATTGCGCCTTAGGAAGTGCTGAGCACGCAGTAGATGCTTAGCGTATGCATTGCCCTACACAGCCGACGGCAGGCAGTGCTGAGCACACAGTAGATACTTAGTGAATGCATTATCCTACACACCCAACGGCAGGCAGTGCTGAGCACACAGTAGATGCCTAGTGAATGTATTCCCTTACACACCTGACAGCAGGCAGCACTGAGCACACAGTAGATGCTTAGTGAATGTATTCCCTTATACACCTGACAGCAGGCAGCACTGAGCACACAGTAGATGCTTAGTGAATATACTCCACTAAATACACGATGACAGGCAGTGCTGAGTACACAGTAGATGCTCAGTGAATATACTCCCCTACACACCCAATGGCAGGCAGCGCTGGCACAAGTAGATGCCTAATGAATACATTACCCTACACACCCAACAGCAGGCAGTGCTGACCACAAGTAGATGCTTAGTGAATACATTCCCCC
>JAKSZT010053818.1:98794-115946 GCA_026826555.1 Tolypeutes matacus | reverse complement strand
CTTCATTTATATCAGACCCAGCAAGAGGGTGGAGATACAAGCTGGCTCACGCCCCACTGACAGTCCAATCAAAAGCAACCTAATCAAGTGATCGAAAGTGAATCTAATGCAATCAAAAGGCACCATGCCACAGGAATAAAGAACATAATTGCTTTCTGGGATTCACAAAATTCAAACTGTGACACACACATAAAATTTTTTTGAGAAAATAAAACAATCATTCCTAATAACAACTCTTAGCAAAAGAAGTAATAGAAGGAAATTTCCTCAACCTGTTAAGGGGCAGCTCTAGAAACACCCACAGCTAACATCACATTCAATGGGGAAAGACTGGCTGCTTCCCCCTAGGATCAGGAACAGGACAAGGGCGTCCACTCTTACCACTTCCATTTAAAATTGTATTGGCGGGTTAAACCGATGCAATATCACAAGAAAAAGAAAGCCCGTGTAGATTGGAAAAAAAAAAGTGAAACCATCTATTTTCTCAGACAATGAGATTGACTATTGGAAAATCCAGTGGAATCTACATAACAAAAGTTACCTGGACTAACAAATAACTTTAGTAAAGTGGCATAACAGGAGATCAGTATACAAAAGTCAATTGTATTTCTTTATGCCACCAACAAATTAAAATGTTTACAAATACAGTTCACTATGGCATCAAAAATATATAATACCTATGCATACAATTGGCATAAGATGTGGAAGATGTGCACAATGAAAACTATATACTGTTGCTGGGCAAAATTAAAGACCTAAATAAAGGAGGCATCCTCTGGGTTCAGGGGTTGGATGATGCTATATTAACAGGTTAATTCTCCCCAATTGATCTATAGACTCAACACAAGCAATCAAAATCCAAGCACACTTTGTGTAGAAATAGACATGCTAATCCTGAAATTCATGTTGAAATGCAAAGGGCAGAGAATAGACCGAAAAACAAACTTCGAAAAAGAACAAAGTTGAAAGATTAAAATTGGCATTTTAAGACCCAATATAAAGCTATACGTGTCAGGATACTGGTTTTGGCATTAACATGGGCATATAGTTCAACGGAAAATAAAGTCCTGAAATAGACTCACACTTACATGAATAGCTGATTTTCAGCAAAGGTACAAAGAACACTCAGTGGAGAAAGACTAACTTTTTAAAAAATGGAACTGGATACTCATCCACAAAAAATGAACTTGGACCCATATCACACATCATATGCAAAAATTAACTCAACACGGATCATAAACAGAAGTGTAAAACCTGAAACTATAAAAACTTCTAAAAGCAAACTCAAGAGAAAAATCTTTGTGACCTTGGGTGAGCAAAGATTTCTTAGATCTGACATCAAAGCGCTATCCATCAAAGAACAAATTTATAAACTGGACTTTACCAGAGGTAATAATGTTTGCCCTTTGAAAGGTACTATTAAGAGAATGACAATGAAAACTACAGATCGGGAGAAAATATTTGCAAGTCAAGTATCTGATGGAAGACTGCCCGTAGAGCATACAAAGAATTCTCAATATTCAATCACATGGAAACAAGCCATGAAAACATAAGAAAATGAGCAAAAGATTTGGAAAACACCACCAAAGAAGAGACACAGAAGATGGCGAAGAAGCACATGAAAATACGATCATTAGTCACTGGGGAATTACAAGTTAGAACAATATACTCTTGCATACCTATTAAACTGGCTAAGATCAGAAAGAGTGGCCACAGCGAGTGTCAGCATGGGTGCAGAGAAGCTGGGCTCTGAAATACTGCCAGGAGGAACGGAGCACAGTGCCGCCACCTGGAAAACAGGCTGGCAATTAGAAAGAGTGAGTTACATTTGCAGGCACCGACGGTTTTGCAGTTTGGCCTCTGGGTGGTCAGCTAACAGGAGGCACTGGCAGTGGGTCGGAGGGCAGCCAGACAGGGAGACGGGTTGCCTGTCCCGAGCACGCTCCCTTTGCCTGCGGCCGCAGCTCCAGCTCTCAGCCAAGCTGTGGCCTCGCTGCTTCTTCCTGGGCCCCTCGGGGCCTGGGCGGGCACGAGCTTTCGGCTCTCACTAGACCCAGGTGCATTGCCACCCACTGTCCCTGTCAACAGCTCCTTGCCGCCTCCCAGCTGCGCCCCCGTTGCCTGCCAGGTCGCTGGCCGACACCCCCTCTGCAGGCGAGCATTCAGTGCGGTGTGTCACATGGGGGAGCGCGTTTGGGAATTAGGATTCGGTGAGCGATCTTGTCATCAGGCCAGTTTTCCACGCGATTGAGCCACCACCAGGGCCACCAGTAATCATGGCTACCGCTGGCTTAAGCCGACTTTGTCCAGGCCACCAGAACTCCCGATTTTGTCTTTTTTTCAAGTCTTCATCCAGACCTTGCCTGGGTGAAACTGGACAAACCACCTGCCCGGCAGCCCTGAGCCGGCTCGCTCGCCCTGGAGGGGCAGAGGAGGGAAGGCGGACGGACAGGCGGACGCGATTACCTCCTTTCCTTCTTGTTGGATCGGCAGCCGCAGGGCGGTGGCACATCCATCATGCTCGAAAGCTGGCTACGACCATGGATTAAAGTTAATTTACTGTCTGGCCCGTCCTCCAGCTTGATGCCTTGATCGGGTTTGTTATGCAAGCGGTGCTGTGCCCCAGGACGTGATCTAGCCCAGCCTGGAGGGCTCCGTGTTTGGGGAGAGGTTCATGCGCCCTATAATGCAATTATCTCCCGGCACACAGAATGCGCCACTCAAGTCCCTGAATCCACCCCGGTTCTCCATGCACGGGAAGCGAGTAGACAGCTAGCGACCTACTATTTCAAAGACGCGCTCAGCCAAGTCCCCAAAGGGAGGGCTAGGGGAGCCTGACCCTGTTGTTGAAGACCCTCGCTGCAGAAGGGCATTAACTAATTAAACATTTAACTGACCAGCTGCTAGACGCTCAGTGTGCAGATGAGAGTGGCATAACAGCGAGCCTTACAGCTAACCTGAAAACCGTGAGAAAGGCCAGAGACAGCTCTTTACTAAAACCCCTGGTACCCTCTCGCCAAGAACAGTCCCCAGAGATTTATTTATTTAAGATATTTTTATACGGTGCTTGCTTTGATCCACTGTTCTATGCACCTCACAGATATTAACCCTCATAACCGTCGGAGAAACCCCGAGGCAGGTCCTCCAAGTGCTCCTTTTCCAGAGGAGAAACTGAGGCACAGGGATCCCCTTGTCTCTCTCCACAGCCCAGCTTGTCTTAATCGTTCCACCCCCAGGTTCCACAGGTATGTTCAGCACCACGAGTTGGGTTGGTCGTGACCCAGACGTGCCCTCCGGGGTCTCCTGCCGCTCCAAGGAATTCCCTTTCATTTCCAAGGACTGGTCTGGACAGTGTGCACGTGTCAGGAAACAAGGCCACCTTGCCTTTCTGCAGGAGGAGGGTCTCCTCTCAGGCAAAGGCAGCGTGTCCTCCTCAAAAACCGACGGAGACGCGACACTCACGTGTCCCCTGAGCTAGGTCATGGTGCCCGGTCAGGTGTACGAAACCCGTCGGCTCTGCGAACCTGGAGAACGCCGGCACACGGGGCACGGCAAGGCTGCCACCGAGCCTCTGGCTTCACGCTTTTCACGCCAAACATACTTTGTGATCGTTGTCTTAAGTGTGTGCAACACCCATCAAAGAACCAGCCAGAGAGGAGGAGATGGCCACGGTACAGAACAATCAGAGGAACCGTCGCTGTGTGTCATACGATGGCAAATGACGCTAAGAACCCGTGTCCGTTTTTAAGGGGACTTGGCGCTCTTTCAGCACAAATGGAGAAGTATTATTTTGGAAGCTCAAGAATGGACTTGTTGGCAATTATATTTTTTACCTATGAGAATTCACCCCACAATTGCTTTCTCAGGAGCACAGTACCCCCGTAAGGAAGTGTTTTAATTTGCTAAAGGGTGCTGGGAGCAATATGCCAGAAACAGGTGGGCTTCTACAGCAGGAGCCGATTCGGTTAAAAGCTTGTACAGATCTGAAGCGTGAACGTGCCCACGTCGAGGCGCCATCAGAGAGGCCTTCTCCCCGGGCTGCAGCTGGGGGCGGTCAGGCACATAGGCGTCTGCTGCCCCCCGCGCCCCCAGCCTCGCTGCCTTCAGCTTCAGGCTGCTCGTCCGTGGCTTCTCTCTCTCTCCCAGATTCACTGACTTCTAGAAGCCTCTCTGTCTCTGAGGCTTTTTATTCCTCCGTTTATAAAGGCCTCCAGTAAGAGGATTAAGGTACGCCCTGGGTCCTGCACTCCATCAAAGGCCTTAACTGAGCGATTTAACCAGCAGGTCCCACCTGCACTAGGTTCACACGCACAGGAACAACGAGCTCGAAGAACGGCCCCCCAGCTTGACACGGTCTCAGAAGGGGACATGCTTCTCACAGCAGAGGCCGAGCTTTCACTTGTGCCATTATTTGGCAAAGCGACACAATTTCTGCTTGTCTACCTTGTAATTTTAAAACAAAGTTTTAAATTATTTAAAATATATTCATATCCAGAATATATCAAGAAATCTCACAAATAAAAAGGAAATAACTGGGCAAAACAAATTTAAACTGCTAATAAACTCATGAAAATATTCTACACCGCCTGGTCATCAAGGATATGCAAATTAAAACGAGATTCCTTTTCTCACACATTGGATTGGGCAAAAACTTGCAAATCTGACTGCAGTTGGCGTGGTGGTGTTGGCAGGCGTGTAAACTGGTCCTCCAGCAGTGGGCATTTGGGCAGTGTTTATTAGACTAAAAGCGAGGGGGTCCCATGCCCCATGGGCTCGAGGAGGCAGGCATCGGGGAAAACTGGAAAACCCCCACTAGATAAATGGATAGGGGAAAATTCATCAATCCAAATCATCTCAAAAACAATGCAGAGTGAGGGCACCAAGATCTGGAAAGCGAACAGGATATTTATGAAAAAATCCACATAAAACATTTTCTGAGGCGCTAAATGGATGTAGATGTATATAGGTTTATAGATAAATATAAACACATATATAAAATCTCAAAGGATACCCAATATCCTAATATGATGGATACTTCCAGGAATTTCAGCGAGCATTGGGGCAGATACTATAAATAAGAGGAATTTAGCTTTATTTGGAATATTTGTTTTCAAAGGGCAAAATGTACAATTGATCTAGTATCTTCAAGAAGTCAGTGCATGAGAGGAAAGGATTTTATCAACTCAGACTCCAGAGATGACGGTCAAAGTAAACACACAGCCTGACGGGATTCCGGTACAAGCACCACAACAAGATGCAAAGACAGTCTGCAGACAACTAGAGGATTTTGAAAAAGGGCTGAATGCTAGATGATATTGGGGAATTACTGTTAATTTTCTTATGTGGTACTATAGGAAATACCTAATTTTTAAATGATGCCCAATAAGGCATTTAGTAATGAAGTGGCTCAACATCTGTAACTTACTTTGAAATCGTTCAGAAACAAATTTAGAGAATTAGATAAATGGGTAGATATATAGGTGATAGATAAATGGATATGATATAGCAAATATAGCAAAAACTTTTAATTGTTGAGTCTACACCATGTGTACATTTGTTCATTGTACTATTTTTTCTCTGTATGTTTGAAATCCTGTATAAGAAAAAGTTAAAAAAGGAAAGGGTAATGTGTAGCTTGTTGAAAGTACAAAGAATAAAAACAACTGGAGGCAAATATGTTAAAATATTGGCCCTTTCTACGCAATATGCATTGCACGTGTCATTTTCTTCTCTGTACTTTTTTTTTTTTTTTTAATTCCCCCCAATTCAAATCCACTTCTGGGATGAAAACCACCTTGCCGTAATTCTACCACAGATGGATCACAACTCATTCCCCAGCCTGGTTTCCCAATCCATTCAAGAAAGCCAATTCCTCGGCTGCCGTAACAGGACTCCCTGAGAAATCCAGGTGAAGAGGCAGAAGCCGAGCGAGCCTGTCTGCCGAGTATCTCCTAATCTTCTTCTTTCGTAGCCAAGCTGATGGCGGCTTCGTCCAAGCCTCGTCTGCACATCATGAAATATAAATTCCTGGGGCTGTGAGACTATCAAATGCAGAGATTCTAGAGCCTTCTCGTTTTCAGATGACGGCTGCGTCAGAGCTGAGCCCAGGTGCTGGAGCCCAGCCTTTGCTTATGCAAAGTTAAAAATAAATAAAGTTAAAAATAAGCTTCAAAAGCCACGACAGAAAGTCCAACCAAGCACGACAAGCGCCTCCAGTTCCTTAATGTAAACACAGCTCGTCCTAGCTAACGAGCCCAGGTTGTTGAAAGTGCCCCTAATTCAAGTTTCATGTCTGTATATAGACCCTACATGAATCCTGTAACGGGCACGTGCAGAGTGTTCGACCGGACGCTGAGCCCCCGGAAAATTCTAAGTGTCCGACAGCATTCCTTCTAGCAGGCAAGAGAGCCCCACAGCTGACTATTTGTCCCGATCACAACTTAAAAGGCTGATTAAGATTAGATATAATAGTCTGTGCCTCAATTTGGTAGATTTCCTCAAACCTGCCTCCTCCCCCACCACTAATTGTCACTTTCCGAGCATTTGCAGATTTCTGCGACGTTCCCATCCCCGGCCGTGCCTCCCCACGCTTCTGGTGAGCACGCTGCTGCTTCTGAGTCACCTTCTCTGCGTTTCTTTGGGAGACGTAGGACGACGCCAGCTCCTGAGGTCATCTTCCAGGCAATTGCTTCTCCACACTGCCGAGAGGCAGTCGGGTGCGATCGACTCCCCGGCGGGCGGCGAGGGTCGCGTGTTGGTCAGAAATGGCCCAGAGCCTGGTTTAGATTCAGCTGGATTAAGTCTCTCCTCCTGTTTCGACCCATGCGTTCTTCCACCACCTTGCTCCGTGCTGGGCTCTCTGGGTGCAAAGCAGCAGAAGCGGTCACGGGAAGGTCTGTGGGAAGGAGCAGCACGCAGGGAATCAGAAGGAGGCGTGCAGAACCGGGCTCGGAAAGGGTAGGGCTACTCCAGCCCCCTGTGCAGAAGGAACTTCCAGAAAGCTTCTATCCCCCAGCCCAGGAACTTGCCATTGAAACAAATGTCTCCAGCTGCTGGCTTTTCTTCTTGCTTCACTAAACACAAGATTCAGAATTCTAGGAGAGAGGACGCAAGCGAACGAACTTATATGACCATCACCTTCCCTGCGCCCAGGAACTAACACGGAGAAAGGAAACAACCCGGCAGAAAAACCCTCAAGAAAAGCTTTGTTTTCTATAAGAAAAGGGCAAAGTACCTGGACTTCAACTGAATCAAACCACACACGACGGGGAAGAGGTGAGGCTACAGTGGGACCAGAGTCTTCTCAGGAAGGGAGAGGGGGTATAGGGCAGGGACGCCAATGACTCAAACCGGGCACCATTTCTATCAGGCTGTATGAAAGTAGCTCCCCGGAATTGTGCAGTGCACAAGCTGCACAACCTTTCAGTCAGCCCTAACACCAAGGAGATAAAAGACATCAACTCTCCCCTACATCCTGATTCAAATTTACCCAAGCTCTTTTGGGATGGCATGAAATGATCCGATTTAAATAGATCCAAACACACATACGTAGCTGTTATAAAACAAGCCACTTTGAAGTGTAAGGGCTGGGAGCCCCCCCCCCCCCGCCCCCCGTGGAAAGCAGGTATCAAGGTCAGGGTGGCCAAGGTCAGCTGGCCACAGACCCCAGCTACTGATCACGTTGCTGACACTCACCGGCTTTTCCCTCTAGTTCTTCTCCCTCTCTGGAACCACCTAAGCCCAGGAGGAATATGGTTTGGAATCCAGTTTAAACCGGCATTACCAGAGGCAGAAACCCCGCCACGCATCTCGGAAGAGCCCATCCTACCGCTCAGCTTACGTCTGGTGGAGGTTTGTCGACCCCCTCAGAGCAAACTTCCCTGGAAAAGCCCCCAGGCTCAAGGCACTTCTCTCTGGCAGGGCGGGCTCCTCGCTTGTAAACTGAGTCCTCTCTGGTGGGGCGGGTCCAGCCGCAGACCCCGAGCCTGGCCCAGCCACCGCTCCAGAGCCGAGCCGGCCCAGGCGTCCTCAGCACCCCAGGGGCTGGCGCGGGGGCAGGCGAGGCGGTGCAGGGCACTGTCCGCCTGCTCCGGAGGGTCTCTGCCCGGCCCCCCTCCTGGCCTCGGGCTTTGCCCCTGCCCTGGAGATGGAGGCCACCAGCAGGCCTCGACGCTCGCCAGGGCTCCCGGCCTTAGACACAGCGGCCTTGGCCCAGGGGCGCCCGCGCAGCTAAGGCCAGGGAGCTGGAGGGACTGCCAAAGCGGAAGGGTCTCGTTTTTAATAGTTTACTGAACTAATGTTTAATATTTAGTTACTATGATTAAAATCTTTTCAGACTTTCAGGACGTGTTCTAAGTCCTTCCTCTTTAGAGGTGAACTTCCCCCCCATCACCTTTTACTTGCCAAGTATTTCATTTACTTTTGATTCCCTCAGAGTGGCTGGATCGATACAAAAACTGAATTTCCCAAAGTGGGCCACCGAGACCCCAGAAACACAGCGGCATGGCTGAGCTGGAAAGGGACGCCAGGTTCAGACGCTACGACACCCACTTTGATTTTTTCCCCAGGTTAGCAAATAACTTAAATATCTCTTCTTTCCTATGACAATGTGCCAATGTCAGCTTTCTAGGAAACCTTAGTATTGTTTCCCAAATGGGCTAAAAGCAATTTTCTCTGTATCCAGTGGAAATTTAGCAGTCAGGAAGAGTTTTTAAAATACACGTGTCACGGCTTCCATGGACCCACAAATCAGCAAAGTCAAAGACATAACACACGCATGAAGTCACTGATTCATCCTCTTCCAATTAGCTTTTAGAGCACTAGTTTTTCTTTGGATCAGATCCAATTTACCCACTGGCCTCGGTGTGGGCTGAGCTTTTGGTGTCAAGTGCAGCACTCTCTTGCCTACCCCAGACCCTGGAGATGATCTCCTCTCCTTCCTTCCAGAGGTTTAGTTTCCCATTTTATGTACAAGTCAATAGCGGGTCTCGAGTTACCTCTGCTGCAAGGGATGAGGTGTGGGCATAATTCCACTGTGTTCAGAGGCCACAAGCTGCAGGATCTCGGTTCTTTCCAATGTCCTGAAGCTTCCAGAACTAGACAATAAATCTGTTCTAAGCCACTAAGTTTGTGGCAGTTTGTTATCTGAAAATCAATATACTTGATTTCCCGTCCACTACTACTTTTCAAATTAACGTTGAATCTAACGGAGTGGTATGTACACGTTTCATCCTTTTACCTGCAACACACAGGTGGCATGGCATTTGAAGTGAGTTTCTCGTAACCAGCGTATGGTGGGCTATGGTTTTTTCTAATCTACTCTGCCATTCTCGGTTCTTTAACTGGTATTTAGACTGTTTACCCTGAAGTAATTATTAATATGTCTGCCATTTTCTTTGTTTTCTGCTCGTTTCCTCTCTCTCTTTTCTTGCCTACCTTGGGCTTACTTGAACATTTTTTCAGGATTCCATCTTCGTTGCATTTCAGAGTCGTTGAGCGTGTCTTTGTTTAGTTTTCACGTGGTCTCGCTCTGCGTCCTACAACACACATTCGTGGCTGGTATTGAAGACGACCGACATCAGCATTTCACCATTTCAAGTGAAGTCTGGAAACCTGTACCTCTATTCATGTCCCTTTTCCCACTTCATTTTAAACATCATTGTCTTGAGTACAAGAGTGTGGTGTAACAAGTCGTCTCACTCAGATTCATAAAACTCACGAGGAAAAAGACGGTCTAGTAAATGCACCTGCATTTCTGCTCCTTCCACAGCTCTTTTCTTCCAGGACTTCAAAAGTGTTGCCCCATTTCCTTCTGGCTTCTCCAGTTCCAGATGAGGAGTTTCCATGCCAACTGGGGTTCCCCTAAAGGTGATGCATCAGTCCTCTCTGGACACTTTTAGGACTCTTTCCCGTGTCTTTAGTTTTCATCAGTTAGCATGTGTCTTGGTGTGGTTTCTTAGAGTTTACCCTTTTTAGGGTTCACTCAGCTTCTCAAATCTGAAGTTTTATGTCTTTTGTCCAACTTGGAAGTTTGCTGGCATTATTTCTTTGAATATTCTTTCAGCTCCACTTGTTTTTCTCCTCTCCCTGTGAAACTGATACAAATATTGGGTCTTTTGTTATTGTCCCAGAGACTCTGTTCACATTTTCCTTTCTAGTCTATTTTCTGATGTGCAGACTGGATGGATTCTATTGGTCTGTCCTCAAGTTCACTGAATCTATCCTGTCATCTCCATTCTACTATTAAGCATATCCAATGAGGTGGGGTTTTTTCCTGTTACTGAATTTTTTTTAGTTCTATAATTTCTACTTGGTTCTTTTTCATAACTCCTATTTCTTTGCTGAGATTATCTATTTCTCCTTTGTTTCGAGATAATTTACAATTGTTGTAGCAGTTTGGCATTATTGATGAATTCCAAAAATAGATATTGGGTTATGTTTGTAAACTGGTCTGCTCCTCTGGGTGTGATTAAATTATGATTAGGGCTTTGATTGGGCCACGCCAGTAGGGCACTGAGTCCCCACCCCTTGGTGGGCAGGGGCTCACAGATAAAAGACATGGCAAGGACAGAGTTGGAGATCTGATGTGGAGTTTAGAGCTGGAGCCCAGGAAGTGAGCACAGGAGAAGAACACAGAGGAATAGAGATGGTTCCTTAGACATGGCAGAAACCCCAGGGAGAGAGAGAGAGTCTACAGCTGGCCTTGTGGAGGAAACAGAAGAGCTGAGCCCGGAGAGAAGCCAGCCCCGGGAAGAGAGGAACCCAGGAAGCCTGAACCCTCACAGAGGTCGGCAGCCATTTTGCTCTGACATGTGGCGGTAGACTTTAGTGAGAGAAGAAACTTAGGCTTTACGGCCTGGTAACTGTGGACTTCTACCCCAAATAAATACCCTTTATAAAAGCCAACGGATTTCTGGTACTTTGCTTCAGCACCCCCTTGGCTGACTAATACAGTTGTAGAGGCATTTCCATGATGGTCGCTTTGAAATCCTGGTCAGATAATTCCAACACCTGACGCATCTCAGTGTTGGTGTCAGCTGATTTAAAAAAAAAAGCAAAGATACTTAGATTGCGTAAATGTCACACAAAAACACAGACCGCTTCGTGAGTTTGCGTGTCCACCTTGCACAGGGGCCGTGCCAAGCTTCTGCGTGTTCCACTTCCGGTGCGTGTGTTGCCGCAGTGGGCATGGCCGCTTCTCTTCCCAGTCAAGCGGGGACTGTGGTTTCTAGGGCGATGGCGGTTTCGTGTTGTGGCCTGGCACTCGCCTCCCTGTGTGAGGACCTCTGGGTCTGACCGAGTCTTACTTTAGCAGGCACCCCCCGGTTAGGGTCGGCGCCCAGCCCCGGCTCCTGGGAGCTGGGGTCCCACGACAGTTTCTCTGCAGAGCCGTCTTGCTGCCCTCTTGGTGGGGTGGTCAGTGTGGCGGCGCCGGGCTCTCCCAGCCAGCGCTGCCTGAAAGGCAGGAAGGGTCTCCTCAGGCCAGGCCACATCTGCCAGTGGGGCAGGGGTCTCAGGCCCACGGGACCAAGAGGCTCTGCTGGCCCAGCACTCACCACGGCAGGGACCCCCCTACCTACGGGAGATGGCGAGCACTTGCAGGGGTGCTCGCGTGGCAGGCCCCCCACCGAAGCCCTGCCTCCTGCACCCGCGTCTCTGGGAGGTGGGAAGGAGAGAGCCCCCCCCCCTGCCTTGTCGCTGGGGCTCCTGGCCCATCCCCTGCAAGGGCCGTGGGCTTGCCTGGGTTTGAAGCTTGGGGGTCAGGAAGGCCAGTCTGGGCCACCGTCTTCTGTTGGAGGGGGCATCAACTCCCTACTACGGCCCTGGGGTCCCTGACCAAGCACCTTCCCCTTTCCCCTTCCCGAGTCCCCTTGGGTGCCCCTGGCACCATCTTCAGGGTTTACTAACAGGAGGACCAGGCTGCATGCCATCCCAAGAGGACCAAAAGTTGGCTAGCCCTTAAAATCCTTTCACACTGGATAAACTTACTAGGTTTTAAAAAAATAAACATGTTGTCTTTGATAAGCAAAAGCAAAGGACTGAAATGGAAGCCATGTTTCCTAGCAATCTACAAGAGATTGATAAACATTTTGTGATTCATACAAAAATATTTTCTGCCTTTACCTTTAGTCTCAACCACCCACCCCACATGCCCAAACACCTCTGATGCTGCAGAAACACACAGATTTGCTGTCAAGTTTAGGTGCTCAGTGACTCCTAGACCATGGTCTCAAAGTCTGTTCATTTCTGAAAGCTCCGGCATCTTCCAGTCACAGAAGGCTCCGAGCAAAGGGTCTTGCTCGAAGGCCCTGGGCATCATCTGACCCAAACACCTCATCTCACAACGAGGAAACGGAAAGGCCAGAGGAGGAAAGGGAGGTGCCCCAAGGCACCGAGTCCCAGGCCGCAGCCTTCCCTGCTGGCACCGCCGTGCGGGCACCAGACAGACACGGACATGCCAAGGCTCCCTAGAGATCCAGCTCCCTCTCAGGGAGCGCTCCACCCTGACGTCTCCAAGGACTCGACTTCTAAGGAGGCATTCAGCTGGCTCTCGCCTTGCTGCCTGCTCCCCTCCAGCTTTCGGCGACTTCTCGGCCCCAGTCTCTTCGCACTGCGGCCCGGTACGTGCGCTGAACGGCAGGGATGTCCTCTCGGCCCTTTCTCCTTCACTGCTCCAGGAGATAAGCAGCAGGGGTGCTTTAGCCGCGGTGCTGGCTTCTGGCCTGCGGGGGAAGACGCCGGCTGCCAGCTGTAAGGCTTCCTGCAGCAGAAGCCACAGGGGTCAGCACTGCCGGCAGCTGAGGCAGGCCTTGCGGGTGGGATTTATGGGGTGGCGAGGGCTGTGGCAAGTTCAGGAGGTTTGCCCAGCCCTGACGTAGCAGGTCTCAGACCCCACTGCCGTCCGATGGCAGCGTCCCCCAAACAGCCCCCTGCCAGCCCCGACACCCACGCAACAAAGGCTCGCGGTGCCGTGGGAAATGCCGTTAACCATACGCTTCTCAAACAGCCCGTGGCTGGCAAGCGCCACGCAGAAGGTGTTTTCCCCGCTGCCCGCCAAGGAGCTCCGTAAACGCTTAGGCGGAGAGAATTCGGAGCGAGGACCGCCTCGCTAGGGCAGAGCCTTGCACGCTGGGAGTCGGGGGGCTGCTCTGCTGCAGCTCTGACACCCGAAGCAGAGCGAGGGCTCGGAGTCTGCTCCTCCCGGGTAGCCAGGGCAGCATGAACCCTGCACCAAACGGAGCTGCAGCTCTCTCAGCGGCAAAGCCGCGTCTCCCAGGGACAGCTCGGCAGGACGGTGCCATGACAAGGCCACCGCGCAGTGGGCAGCGTGCGCTGGTCACATCCTGGGGTCAGAGGAGACGCCCCCAAGCCGAGGCGCCTGCCATGAAACGAGCGCCCCTGCTCGAGCGCTCAGCTCACTTCCGCCGTTGCAGACCGGCTGTCCCTGGACTGAATTTGGTTTAAGGTGTGTTTTAGTTGGCAGGAAAAGTTTTGTTTTAATTTATATTTAAGTGACTTTTTAAAAAATCATTCTAGCTTCTAAAAAAAATCATTCTCATTTCTTTCCTTCATTTATATTTTCTTGGCTTATCGAACCCTGTTGGGGTTGTCGGGCCACAGAGGGGGGCAGCTCTGCTGTGTAAAAAATCCTGAACCCAGAAGCATTTGACCCAGATTCTCAGTGGATGAAAAGCCAGCCTGCCGGGGTCCCCGAGGCCACCCCGACCAGGTGTTCGCTAGGATGACACACACCTCAGCGTGCAGGCGTCCTCACGGCTCTGATTTATTACAGAGGAAGGACACGAGGCAAAGTGGCAAAAAAAGGGCTCATGAGGCAAAGACGTGGGGGAGCAGGAGCCAGCGCCCAGGGCCGTCTCCCTGGCGGGCCACAGACGCACCTGGGGCCTGCACAGGCTGCGACACGCGTGAAATGCCTGCAAGCCAAGCTCAGAGACCCAGCTCCCCGGGATTATCACGGGGGGCTGGTAACAAAGCCACCCCAGCCCGGCACGCCCCAAAGTTCCAGACGCCCGAAAGGCGAGCAGGGGCTCAGCGTAAACCAGTCTCCTGCAGACCGATTTTCTGGGTCCAGAAACCCGTGCCCCCCGAGGCTGGCCAAGGCGCTCGTAGGCCGCCTCTCCAAGCAGACCAGCCTCGGGACCGCTGTGCCAAGCATCTGCACAGACCCCCTTTCTACCCACTCCACGGCCCCCAGGTGAGGACACTGCACCCTGCGCTATCCCGCCGCTCAGAACCAGTGAAGGCAGCGCAGACGCAGAGGCAGGGAGAGGCTGATCTGGACGCCATCCTGGCGCACCTGAGTCCAGCCACGCCTGACGCTGTTCCTACCCCCAGAGCCTTCGCTCTTTTTAAAACACAAGCTGGATTCCGCCACGTCCGACAGGAGGAGGCCTGGTAGATTAAAGAAGCCAAGCCCAGAACTTACCACGGATTATCACGAGTACAGCAGACAAGTAGCCTCTGGTCCCTCTGCGGGAGATAATGTAGGCTGCTCGTTGCCATTCCTCCCAGCTGGCAGAGCTGGTCAGCGAGCTGCGGCGTCAGAGCCCAGGATGAGGGGCTGTTCCCCTGTGTAGGTGGGTTTAAGGGACCCAGGAGGAGCCGTGACGCACCCGGGGACTGGCTGCTACCCCCAGCCCCATGGGCTTAACAGGCAGAGGGGCAGGCAGTAGAAATGCCCCGGCCTTCCTGGTCACGCCCTCCAGTCTCCCGCTGGTGCTTCCCATTGACCACACCCAGTGGAAGCCAGAGGTCAAGGGTCTCTGGGCGCAGCCCAGGGGTTCAGCCTCCCAGGGCAGAGAGAACAGAGAGTAGAGGGTGGTACAGGGAGCCAATGGAAAAACCCAGCAAAGAAGGCAGGCTTTCCTAGGTACAAAGGCAGTTTCACAGAAAGAAGGCCCTTCTTCCTCTGCCCCTTCCTCCCTGCCTGGAATGTAGATATAATGTCTGGAGGCACAGCAGCCTTCTTGCGACTGCAGGCAGCAGAGTAGGAAGGAGGCCGAGTTCTTAACAAATCCTTGGAGCCCTGGGCCAGCCCTGGACTGATTCCACAAGAAAAAGCATTCCAGCCTTTTTAAGCCAGGCTAGGCATTTCCTTATTACCTGCAGCTCAACGTTCTCCAGACGCACAGCCCAGCCCACACATCAAGCTCCTGCACTGCTTTTACTCCGCAACACTGTTCCACACATACTAGCTGGCGTGGGGTGGGGAAAGTTGATGCGTGTGCCGTTTCTACACAGGATAACAAAGAACAGCGGTGCTGGTTTGAAGCTGAACGGACCCCAGACAGACAGGTTCCTAAGTCCCATCCATTCCTGTGGGTGTGGACTCATTGTAAGGAGGGGGCCTTCTGAGGAGGTGGCTTGAGTTCAGGTGTGGCCCACCTCACTTAGGATGAGCCTTAATACTTCTGCTGGAGTCCTTTATAAACAAAGGGAATGCAGAGAGAAAAAGAGAGCCACAGAGCAAGCAGCTGAAACCAGAAGAGAAGGGAGAGGCCACAGATGCCGCCACGTGCCCTGCTGTGTGGCAGAGGAGCCCACGGTCGCTGGCAGCCGGTCTTCAGGAAGAAAGCGTCGCCTTGGTGATGCCCCGATTTGGACATTTTCTCAGCCTCAGAACTGTAAGGTGATAAATCCCCGTAGTTCAAGCTGCACCATGTCCTGGTGTCTGCCCTAAGCGGCCGAGGACTGAAACTGCAGGTAAGTGGCCTGTCCTCAAGGAGCAGGGCAGAGCCACAGGTTTGGGGGCTCCTGACCCCCCCTCGGAAACCCCGTCCCAGTTCCCCGTCCAGGAACCGGGTAGCTCTGGCTGACAAACAGAAAATCACTTCCCTTTACTAAGAACTCGGACAATCCAGAATAATAATTCTTGTGACTGAGATACAATTCACAAGCAGGAATACTCATCATTTCAGTGTGTACAATCCAGTGGCTTTTGGTATATTCACAAGTTGGTGTATCCATCGCCACTATCAAGTTCCAGAAGATTTCATCACTCCAGAAAGAAACCTGTCCCCATTGCCCTGCACCCCCAGCCCTGCAGCTGCAGCTCTTTCTGCTTATTCAGAATCATTCCTTCCTAAAGTACAACAACTTAGCAAGTCCCAGGAGCAGAAAACCAAGCAACCCATAAATATATGCCCAACCCACTTATAGTCATGGAAATAGAGCTAATGAACAAGGTAAACTGACCAAATACCCTACACCTGATCTCTACAGTGTTTCTTGAGTATCAGATTTGAAACAGATTCCAGACTGAAAACACCTAGTGCTGGCGTGTAGGCAGGGAATAGGGTACTCCAGATGTAGCTGGGAAATGTCAATTTCTAAAGGCTTTTTGGAAATCAGTCTGTCAGAGGCCTAATTTAAAAGGATATGCGTGGGAAGCGGATGCGGCTCAAGTGATTGGGCTCCCGTCTACCATATGGGAGGCCCCGGGTTCAATTCCCAGGGCCTCCTGGTGAAGGCGAGCTGGCCTGCACCCTGCAGAGAGCTGACGTCCTGCGCCCCGCAGAGAGCTGAACTGGTGCAGCAAGATGACACAACAAAGGGAGACACAGAGGAGAGACAGTGAGACGCAGCAGACCAGGGAGCTGAGCTGGCTCGAGTGACTGAGCGCCTCTCTCCCACACCGGAGGTCCCAGGATTGGTTCCCGGTAGACAAGAAGAAAAGACAAGCAGACACAGAAAGAACAGAGCAAATGGACACAGAGCGGACGGTGAACACAAAAATAATAAGCAGGGGGAGTAAGATTTAAAAAATTAAAATTTTAAAAAAGGATATACATTTTGACCTAACAATTCCTAGAACTTGATTCCATAAAATAAATAGCATAGGAATATTAGCACAGGGATGTTTATTATAACACTATAAAGGGAAAAATGGAAACCCTAGAAATGCCTTTGAAGAGGAAAATATTGAATAAAATGGAATAAAAATACTTTTAAGGGAGAAAAACAAGGTATATGTGTGTATATGTTACACGCACCCACAGAAAATCCCCTTTTAATTATACAAATACTGAGGCCCCTGTGGGCTTATAGGCAACTGCCCTTGTCACAGACTAAGGAGGAAGGGGGAAGGAGGTGAGAAAGACAAGGTACATAGACAGGAAGCAGGGAGGGAGGT
>JAKSZT010053818.1:51592-98784 GCA_026826555.1 Tolypeutes matacus | reverse complement strand
TTAGGTTCAGACCCACATCTGTGGCTGGATTTGAACCAGGCCTGTCTGCACCCTCACCCTCCTCCTCTCCTACCTCTTTATTTCCCCCCTTGCTGGAAGGAACAGCTGGTTGCCCCCCTTCACTACATCCCTTGTTTCTCTTCCCAGCAAACCTCACCCTGGGGCATCCGCTGGGCGTTCAGTAAAAGCTCTGACCACACTGGCTCTAAGGACCTGCCAGTTACCTTCTAGGCAGAAATGACAAATACTTGTCTCTCCTGCCAGCTTTATTTAATGCTAGAGGCTGCCTAGAGCCCTGTGTTGAGAAGGATTCAGAGCCTGCAACCAGGGTCAGTGGGAAGGAGCCCTGTAGTAAAGTGGCAGCGACAGACAAGGTGAGAGGTGGGAGCAGGGTCGTATGCCTTAATCAGAAGGACGTAGGCTGCAGGAACACAAGCATGGCTTCAGGCATGGCTGGATCAAGCAGCTCCGATGGAATGACGGGTTTCTCTCCACACGTCTGGGACGCCTGCCGGTGCTGGTTTCCATGTCTGACTCCACACGTGGTTCCAGGTACTTTATGCTTTCTTATCCACGACCAGCAGGAACCAGAATACCTTTCTCGCAGCCTGGCAGCGACATCCCTGAGGGTGGGGGTAGAGCAGCTTCCTCCGAGGTCAAGGGTCAAGACACTCGTGGGTGTGCCGGAGAGGCGCCCACAGGCTCCCCGGTGCTGTGCACTCAGCACTGCTCCCCAGAGGTTTACTCATCGCTCTGGAAGAGCCCGAGCGCCTCCTTTCCCCGGGACACCCTCCCTCCCTCTGCCGGCAGCCCCTCCTGGCCCTCGCTCCCACCTCGGCCACAGAAGCTGCCGGGAGGACTTTCAAACGACCCTGTCCAACGTCCCTCCATCAGCCCAGCGGGCCCACGGAGGGGTACAAAGGACCCCACAACATACCCGGATCTTATGTTCTGAAAAAGGAGCCATTTTCACTGGGGCTCTCCATGTAGGACCTTTCATTGACCTGATTGAACGAGGGTTATTTAGACCATACCTAAGCGCCATCACTGGTGCAGTTATGGCCACAGAAACTGCTAACCAGGGCCCGAGAAAAACCATTAACTCTTCATTTGCAAAATCGCCTCTGGGTTCTGTGAGCCTGTCGGGAGAATCACGCGTCCTAAGTGTCTCCGGATTCTAAAAAGTCCCGACAACCTGCAAAACCGTGATACCTCCAAGTTTTCCTAACCACGGGACGACTCCAAGCTGCCCAGAGACAAACACTCCTGCTCTGCTGAGCTCCTGGGGCCCGTGTGCGGCCCGTGACACTCCCCCCGCCTGCTTGAAGGAGCCCCGGGGCTCTCTGCCCCTCACTGGGCTCGGCTGAAACAGCCCCTGCGTCCTCCCTGAAGGAAAGGCCACGAAGGGCCCGCTCCACGCCCACCGGTGCCGTGCACCGCCTGGGGACAGAGCAAGGCGGCCACCTGGAACCCGGGGGCCTGTCGCATCCCGTGAGAGGATGGGAATGCCAAGCAGGCTCATCCAGGAGACGCGCACTCAGACCGCGGCGCCTCTGCCTGGGACTCGCTGCCACGCCACGTGCCCTGCGGATGCCCTGCTCTCAGGGCCTGGGGTTTGAGGTTATAGGTGGTCAAGGCCACACAGGCCTGGAGACAGGGCGCCCCGTCTGACGCGAGCCGCCCTCCGCTGCCGCAGGCTCCCGCAGGCTCCCGGCCACCGTGGCCAGGCCCCAGTCGCTGACGGCGCTGCACCCGCACACGCCAGGTTTGCAGGCTGCCAGGTGCCCCCCAGGCTTAGGGGTGGCGCGCCTTACGGCTGGTGGAAGCGCGTTTTGTGCGTGCACTGTTAGCCAGAGTCCACGGCTTAGCCTAGGCCTCACCAGGCCGGGCCATGGCCTTTCCCCCTTGGCTCCGCATTTAAATTCAAAGGGGGAGGCGGATGTGGCTCAAGCGATTGGGCTCCTGTCTACCATATGGGAGGTCCCGGGTTCGTGTCCCGGGGCCTCCTGGTGAAGGCAGAAGCAGGCCCGTGCAGAGAGCTGATGCAACAAGAGAGCCACAGGCAAAGACGGAGACACAACAAACCAGGGAGCTGACGGGGCTTAGGCTACTGAGTGCCCTTCCCAGGATTGGTGCCCGGTGCCCCCTAAAGAGAAGACGAGCAGACACAGAAAAACACGCAGCGAATGGACACAGAGAGCAGACAGCGAGCGCAAGTGGCAGGGGGCAGGAGGTGGAATAAATAAAGTAAAATAAATCTTTAAAAATAAATAGATAAATAAATTCGAGGGGCCTGACTTGAGCCCCATACCTGCCCCCCAGCTGCAGAACAGCAGGACCCCTTGATTGCTTTCTGGTCAGCTTCCTTCCTGGAGAAGCTGGGGAGCTCCCACCAGAAGGGGGCTGGGCAGCAGCCGCCGGGGTCCGCTGCAGCCGGCAGCTCTTCTTTCCTTCTGTTTTCCTGCAGCAGAGAAGTGCGTCGGGGCAGCCCCTGCCTCTGCACTCTCCAGTGAGGACGCCTCAGTGCCAGCCGAGGGCCCCGTGCTCCCCAGCTCACTGCCCTTTGCGTGTCCTGTTTTCTCCCTGTACAGAGAGCCAAGGGCACGGAGACGCGGTCCAGTCCTCATGGCCAGCCCATTACCAATTAGTCACCGGGCAACGGAAGCCTTTGCCACTGAGCCACGAGCCACGAAGGGCACTTAGCTCCCGGATACAAACCCAAGGGTTTCGAGAAGGCGGTGGGAAAGGAACCTACCACAGGTAGAGCTTAATTTTTAACCTCTGGCCGTGCTCCGTGTCTGGTTCCCATGACGACAAGGAGCTCTTAGGTTGGGTCCACAACAGCCCGTCACTGGGGAAGGAGTGACCGCTTCGGCTTTCCCCGGTGCACGCCAACATCTCCCAGCTCTTGGTGCAGCTCTGTGGCCTTCTACCCTCTCTCCTTGGCTGATGGAGGCAGCTCAAGCGTGTAAGTCCTGCTGATAAGCTGGGAAGCTTTAGCTTTCTTTGAATCTGAAAAGTTGTTTCCCAAGAAGATCAATACAGCTACAGCCAGTAAAAAAATAATAATTGTTTCCAACCTGGAAGAGGTGAAGGAAAAAAGCTCTGGAAAGCGAGGTGCAGTGATATATTTTGTAAAGCAATTATTTTATTTCACAGCATGCAACACTGCCTGAAACCACACATTTATTTGTCTGCATTCTGCGTCCCCTGTTTTCCCTCCTTCCTTCAGCTTCCCTGACAGCTAGAGGAAGCTACAGGCACTTAATAAATATGCTGAATAAATGATTGGATGAGTGAATAAATAAAAGAATTAAAGGATACTAACATACTGGAAGACACATACATGGTCTCCCTGTTTTGCTTATTTGGTACCATAATTTAAAGATAGCTTCCTATAAAGCAAGCGTTTTCCCCTTAAAACGATCGCATCATCACTAGGAGAACGGACAAAGCAAACATGCATGCGCTCTCCCTCTCCGTCCTCCCCTCAGCTGTGGCTCGTATCAGCAAGGTCACCGCACCACTGGACGTGGCTAAAAGCTCTCTTCCCCACACTTGCTCACGCACGAGGCCTTCCATCTGCTCTAAGTTCCTGGGACTTTTGCTTCAAGTGTATTCACGATACAGAGTTATAAGAGAGACGCCCAGCTCACGGCTTTTGAAGGCACTCGGCCAGCTTTCTTTGTCACGAGCACGTCACCAGCCTTCAGGAGGCTTGTTCAAACGTGGCCGTGCAGCGAGAGAAGCCGCTGTGCTCCTGGGACCAGACAGCACCGGGCAGAGAGCGGGGGCAGCCTGTAGACACGGCGAAGAGGGCGCCCAGCAGCTTCCCTTCCCCTCTGCCGGATGCGCCCACCCAGGGAATTTTAAGGAGTGTGGAAAGAATATCAGGAGCCCAATCTTTTTCCTTTTCCAGAGAAGAGGGGCAGGAGGCTCTGAAATCCAGGGTCACCTTGCCTGGAAACCTGACCACTGCTGGGTGACCCTCTGACCCCCAGGTTTCCCATGTCTGAAAAGCATGTGTCCATGCCTGTTTTTTTAAATATTGCTTTATAAGAAGATACCTTCACATTATAGCACCAAATAGACAAAACAAGGAAAAACCTTTTGCCAGTATGCTAGCATTCGTTAATTATTTATTCAATTGTGCAGTCGTTTATTCCACCATAATCACAATTCTGTGGGTTACTTTTGAGATCAGTAACTTGGGAAATTCCATGCCTATTTTAGTTATGATGCTTTTTGATAGAAATAGGAAACTCATTCAAATTGGCTTCAAAAGAAAGAGTATTTTTGGGCAGGGGAGGGAAGGGGCGGCTAGAGCCAGGGCCTTGGCCATGGCGCCGCTACCCAGCTTGTTTGCCTCCTTTCCGCCTTGCAAGTGCCGTCTGTGCCGTGAGAGGGCTTCCCCGGTGGCTGGAGACGGCAGCCACCAGCTCTCGAAGGACATGCTCCCACGTGGACGCTTCCAGTGGCTGCAGGCCAGCTCTGGGGCTCTTCTACACCATCAGCCAGAGCTGGTCCCCGGCTCGCTCCTGAACTCGTGGCTTTGGCCGGGAGGGTGGGGCTCACTGATTACCTCGGGCAGATCAGGACAAGCCCGGGGCTCCTGACTGCGGACCAGCGGTAACTGCCAGCGATTTGGTAAGTCCTCAAGGCCTGGGGCTCCTCTAGGGTGTTTCACACACGTGGGGACCCGGGTGATGCTCGTGGCAGCTTCAGGCAGCACATCCTCACAAAACGAGCCCGCAGGCGGGAAGCAGGGGCAGCCCGAGGACCAGGAAGCGCTCCCCTCCTGTGCACCTCTCTTCCCGGAGGCTCCGCTGCGACCCGGTCAGCTGGAAGTGGCCACAGCGCCGCGCGGCTGCAGGGGAGCTGGGAGGCGAGCTCTGGCTTTTTCAGCCGCTTCCGTGTCTGGAGCTCACAAGGAAGGAAGGACTTCCTGCTGCTGTTTTGTCGGGGGTTTTTTTTAACTGATTTTTTTTTTTTTAATAACTATTTATTTCTTTATTTCCCCCTCACACCCTCATTTTGCGCTCGCTGTCTGCTTTCTGTGTATTCTTCTGTGCCTGCTTGTCTTCTCTTTAGGTGGCACCGGGAACCAATCCTGGGACCTTCCAGAGTGGAGAGAGGCTGCTCAATCTCTTGTGCCACCTCAGCTTTCTGTTCTGCTCGGTCTCTTATTGTCTTTCTTCTGTGTCTTTTTGTTGCGTCATCTTGCTGCGCCAACACTCCGTGTGGGCCAGCTTGCTTTTCACCAGGAGGCCCCAGGAATCGAACCCTGGACCTCCCATATGGTAGACGGGAGTCCAATTGCTTGAGCCACATCTGCTTCCCTTAACTGTTTTTTAATTCTTTTATTTTAGAGAAGTTGTGGGTTTAGAGAACAATCATGTACGGAATACAGGGTTCCATCTACTACCCTATCGACACGTTGCACTGGTAGGAGCATTTGTTACGACTGACGAGAGCACGGTTTAAACTTTGTCCAGGTCACTATTAGGGCTCAGGGTCTGTGTGGTGCAGGCCCATGGATTTTTTTAAACTTTTATTCTGTCACCATGTGCATAATCCAACACTCCTCCTGTGATCACATCCAGACGTGTCTCAGCTGAACACGTGCACCGCGGCACCATCACTGCCACCCACTGCCCACCACTCCAAGCAGGAGCCCTGTGCTCTTTAAGCCTTCACTCCCATCCCCTACCCCGTCCCCTGGTAATCCACACCACAGATTCCGACTCTAGGTTTGCCTAGCCTAATTGTTTCCAAGCAGTGCTGTCGTACAAGATTTGTCCTGGTGTGTCTGCCTTATGTCAGTCAACACGATGTCGTCAAGGTTCGTCCATGTCGTGTGTAGCAGGATTCCGTCCCTTTTCTGTGGCTGAATATTCCATCGTATGTACGTGACACATTTTGTTTATCCATTCATCAGTTGATGGACATTTGAGTTGCGTCCAAATTTTGGCAATTGTGCATAATGCCACAATGAACATCGGTGTGCAAATATCTGCTCGTGTCCTTGCTTTCAATTCTTTTGGGTCTATTCCTAGTAGCAGATTGCCAGGTCATATGGCAATTCTATACTCAGCTTCCTGAGGAACCGCAAAACTGTCCTCCACAGAGGCTGCACCATTCGACATCCCCACCAGCAGAGGATGATGTTCATATCGTCCACATCCTCTCCACCACTTGTAACTTCCATGTCTTAAGAATAGCGGCCGTTCTAGTGGGCATGAAATGGCATCTCTTTGGTTTTGATTTCCATTTCCCTGATGGCTAATGATGTTGAGCATCTTTCCATGTGCTTTTTGGCCACTGATATATCTTCTTTGGAGAAATGTCTCATCAACAAGTCTTTTGTTCATTTTTAAATTGGGTTGTTTGACTTGTTGAGTTGAAGGATTTCTTTATATATACTGGATAGTAAACCCTTATAAGATACGTGGCTTTCAAATATTTTATCCCATTGTGTAGGTTGTTTTACTTTCATGATAAAGTCCTTTAGAGGCTCAAAAGTAGTTTTTAATTTTGATGAGGTCCCAGTTATCTTTTTTTTTTTTTTTTTTTTTTTTACTCATTTGTTGCTTGTGCTTTGGGTGTAAAATCTAAGAAATCGTTGCCTAATGCAAGGTTCTAAAGATGCATCCCCAGGTTTTCTTCTAGGAGTTTGATAGTTCTGGCTCTTATATTTAGGTTTTTGATCCATTTGAGTTGCTTTTTGTGTATGGTGTGAAATAGGGGTCTGCCTTCATTCTTCTACAAATGGCAATCCAGTTTTCCCAGCCCCACTGTTGAAGAAACTGTTCTTTCCCCTTTGAGTGGACTTGGCACTCTTGCCAAAAATCAGTTGGCCCTAAATGTGAGAGTTGATTTCTGAACTCTGTTTGATTTCATTCATCTATATGTCTGTCCTTGTGCCAGCACCATCCTGTTTTGATACTGCATCTTTGTATTAAGTGTTAAGATCAGGGAGTGTGAGTCCTCCAACTTCATTCTTTTTAAAGCTTTAGCTACTTGGGGTCACTTACCCTTCCATATTAATTTGATGGTTGGCTTTTCCATTTCTGCAAAGAAGGTTGTTGGAATTTTGACTGGGATTGGGTTGAATCTGTAAATCATTTTTGGATTTGATATCTTAATAATATTTAGCCTTCTAATCCATGAACATTTATTTAAAAGCCTTCTTTGATGTCTTCTGGCAATGTTGTATAGTTTTCTGTGTGTAAGTCCTTTACATGCTTGCTTAGATTTATTCTCAGACATATGATTCTTCTAGTTGCCATCGTAAACGGAAATGTTTGATTTCTTCTTCCAATTGCTCATTACTAGTGTGCAGAAACACCGATTTTGGGGTATTCACCTTGTACCCTGCCACTTTACTGATTTCATTTATTAGCTCTAGGAGATTTGTTATGGATTTTTTTTCTGGATTTTCTATATATAGGATCATATCGTCTGCAAAGAAGGGAAATTTTACTCTTTCTTTCCAATGTGGATTCCTTTTATTTCTTTTTCTTGCCTAATTGCTGTGGCTGGAACTGCCAGTGCCATGTTGAATAGCAGAGGCGACAGTGGCCTCCCTGCCTTTTCCAGGGCAGGCTTGGACAGCTGCCACGCCCGGAGCCTGGCTCCCAGCCTTCTGAGGCAGCCCGTCAAAAGCCGCGATCCACACTCAGGCCATGACTCCCCTCCCCCGTCTAGGCTGGGGAACTGGACTTTTATGTCCCTTTCTGGCTCTAGGGCCCACCCCCCACAGCTGCCTGCCACAAGAGTGGGGGATAGACAAAGCTAGCTGTCACACAGAGAGCAGTTTCCCGATATTACCACCTTTTACCAGCCCCTTCCTCCCGCGCTTCCCTGGATGCTGTGCAGCGCCCCACTGCACTCTGGAGTTTTGAAATCGCCGATGCAGACAGTTCCTGCCTGGTTAATAGTTGTTCTGGTGAAGGGACTGATTCCTGGAGCTTCCTACTCTGCTGTCTTCCCACAATTCCTCCTCTGCCTGTCTTTTTGAGCCTAACTATAGAAGTGTTAAGACAGGTGGGAACAGCACCAGACCTGTGAGCCCTACACATGTGATTAAGAGACTTATTAAAACAGAAGCCAACTCAGAGCAAAGGGCTAAGATTTCCAAGACTGAGCACCTGGATCAGGCCATTCCTGAAGCAATCCCACTCTCCCTTCAATCACAGCAGTCAGTTAACTCCCCTTTCTGCTTAAGCTAATCTGAGTTTGTTTTCTGTCACATACGACCTAAACCTCCCTGACAAACACAATGGCATAGGACATGGCAGGGCCCTAAGACACTTCGAGTGGACTGCTACATCAGTGGTCTCATTTCTCTATTCTGCAGAACAAAAGGAGCAAGTAAACTGTATCCCAGGGCCTTGGTTTGCCAAGGCAGAGGAGTGAAACAGATTCTAGCAAAACCTCTGTGCCAAAGCTGAAAGCGCAGCCGTTTCCTGCAGTCTCCGAAACCCTTGCCAAACACACTCACCCTCTGCTCTGCTTTTTGCTGCGCTTGCAGGCGAACGCGGGGCCATGGCCCACCAGGCCTGCCGGTGCGGGGGGCACGCCAGCCGCGCCCGCCTTTCCCGACAGCACCAGGACAACTCTGATGACTCGTTTTGACGGTAACTGGCATTGAGACTTCACTAGCAACAGAGCCCATTCCATTTTGACTTGTCTACTTAAAAAAAAAAAAAAATTAAAGAAAGAAACAAAATGGAATTTAAAGTGCCTTAATTGCTTTAGCCATGAAAAGCAGAAGTTAGGAGCCAGTCTAACTGGACATTTCCGCACAAACAGCGTTAGCGCAGCTCGTCCTGGTGGCAGAGCCAACGGCCAGCCCTCGGGGCGCGTGGGCCGCTGCTCCTGGCGGCTCAGGCCTGTCGCTGGGTGGGAGGAGCCGCCTTGGCTGGCTGAAGCCCCCCCAGGCTGCACCTCCCAGGCCTTAGGTGGCCCTGGGCACACATCTCGACGGCTGCCGCGTGTGTACCGACTACTAGCGCGCCCTTTCCCTTAAACGGACGCGCGTGTCTTCCACACACACGCGTAGTGAATGAAGGAAACTTGGTTTCACAGCCATGAATCCATCGGTCGAGTGTGCCGTCTAGGATGGTTTTCTAACAGACATTCTGATGATTACAGGACTGTAGCTGGTTTTTGCTCGTTATTCTGCTCTGTCACCAGGCTGATGGTCACAGAGCTCTCTGCAAAGGCAGACGGGACGGAGTTTCTCTCTGTGACCCTGTGCAATGCTGGGACATAGGCTCTGCTCCCGGAGCTCATGACTGGAGTAAAGAGGGGAAAGCAAAGAACAGACGGCGGGGGCCAACGTTCCAGGACCCTGGGGGGCCATTTCCTGCCAGGCTCAGTGAGTCCTCTGTCAACAAACACGTCCTGGGCAGCTTTAACAGATGCTGGACTACACGCCCGCACGCATATGGAGAGCCCAAGCTACGAGTCAGCTGAATACTGCGCCGTTGTCAAAGTCCGAGGTGATCCACGGTGAGTTACTGACTTGAAAGGCAGATCGTGGTAAATGTGCACCGGTACACACACACAGGCATATGCCTATGCACACGCTCACGCCCGGTTTTGTCCAGTGCGTTTGTTTCTAGGTATTTCAATGTTAAATGGACATACGCACACTGGCACGTGTCCTGATCACACGTCCACAGGTAAAGGCGGACAAAGCCCCTCCTGGGGCACGCTGGGCACAGCCAGAGGCTTTAGGGGGACGGTTAATAAACTCCAGCACCCGACCGCCCGCACCGTCTGCCACCACCCCTGCGTGCCTCGGCCCGAGGCTCTGCTGGCTGGAGCCCGGGTAGGCGAGGAGGGCAGTCGCTTCCTGCCCAGACACGGCCTTGGCCGGGAGCAGGCAGCTCCCGCGGTGCGGCCGAGCCCCGGGGGACGCCCCGCTGCCCTCACCGGCCTCCTTCCCTTCCCGCTTCACTCCCTTTCGGAGGTCACTGCTCAGACATTACCCTGCACCCGCACCTGGGCCTTGCACTGAGAAAACTCAAACAAGACCGCAGGGCACAGCTCTGCTCTTGGTAACAGGCAGCGATTTAAAAAGAGTAAGTCTACATGTGCACTGTGGACAGAATGCACGTGCAGCGGTTAGAAAGAATGAGATGGGGCTACGCGTCCCAATGTAGAAAGATCTCTAAGAAACACAGTGGAAAGGGAGAAATGAACCAAGCCATGGAAACATCCAGACAATTTTCTTTAAAGGTACATACGAAATTATTTGATGGAATTTCTGTGGCTTCACGGCAATTATATATGCATATAAATGACCAGACAGAAGCTCTGCAGGACTAAACTGAGGGCAGAGGCTTACTGGAAGGAGACAGACAAAAGCCCTTGCATTTTATAAGCTGAATATATAAATTTACCACGTGGCTAATGAAAAATTAATTCAGAAAGTTGCAGAGCAGAGTGTGCATGTCCTGGATACATACGTTCATAGCTATATATGTGTGTCCCATGTACATGTACGTACAGGCACCTGTTTTATAATACATCGAGGCACTGTGTTTCTGTGGCTATTTCCGTATGCATCGAAAAGCTCTGAAAATCTAGAAGGAAGCTCCAAATTCTTAATGGTGGTCCCTAGGGGATTAAGGGGGGGAAGACACAAAGGAAGCCTTTAGCTTTCTACTCTACACGCCTCAGTAAGAGGCGACTTCTTCAATGAGCATCTATTGCCCTTGACATTTGAAAAACTAAGATTATTTTAGGAAGCTTGCATAAATTCACAACCTCTGTGAAAGTGTTGATGACGTAACTGAGCCCGCTCAGGCCTGAGAATAAACACTTTAAGTTTTTAGCCACACAGAGGGGCCCTGGCCCTGGTTTGGAGGAGTGGGTACAGTCACATTGCTGATGGTAAGTGTGCAGTTACGTCTTAAATGCTGCCCCTGGAGAGCTTAAACCTTAGTGATTACTCAGTTCTGTTGAAGGTGGTTTTCATTTCTTCCAGCCCACTTCAGAAAATCGTGAGGATCTGCTTTCTAATTGCTTTCTCTTCATGGTGAAATAACTCAGGCATTCCTTTCCTTTCCAGAACGAGAACATGAGCTAAATTTAAATGCAATAACTTAATGATGCATCTACAATTCCAAGGAGGCAACAATCAAAAAAAGTCAGCCCATTCCTAATATAGGAAAGGTTCTCACGTGTGCAGATCACGCCACTCCACAACTCCCAACCCCAAGAACGACCAAAACAAAGAGCAAAAAGGTAAAACTCGACTGGTGACCCCTAAGAGATCAGAGTGACTTCTGGGCCCCGTCGGTCACAGGAGACATGAACTTGGAAGAATTACACGCACATAGAATACCCCACATCACTCAGTTGAGAAATATTCTCTTTGAAAGTGTCCTTAATAAGACAATTTGCTCACCCAGGGCATGCAAGCAAACATATCCTTGCCATAAACACCCACTAACTATATCGATGCCCATCACACTGACAAGGATGAAAAGTAAAGGGTTTTGGAATATCACCAGTGTCCCCCCACCTTCAGGGACCCTGCCTTTACAATTAAGTCCTGCTTTGTGGCTCAGCTGAGACGGGAACCACGTGCTTACCAAGCGCTAGACCTACATCTGAAACGGCCGAGAGCGTCACATGCAGACCCTACCTGCCTCCTTCCGGGGAAAAGGAATGTGTGGAGGAGACAGCAAAGGACTGTGGTGTGAGCTTAAGTCTGATGACAGGTATCGGCTGGGTCCACTCCTCTGCACCGCCACCAGCACCAGCACTGCTCCATCAAGCCACCAAACCACCACCCCTACCACCGCCACACTTTCTGGAATCTGGGCCTGACTCACGCACTTCCATCAGGAGCAGCTCGCAATGCCAGCCCAGGCAGGGGTGCCGCAGGCGGCCGGCCCACCCCGGCTTCGCGCTCCGGTGACTTGACCCACAGCTGCACACCCGGCCAGCCACCTGCCCGGTGACAGCTCGGCAGCAGGAAGCAGCTATTACTCTTACCACCTGAAACGGACTCACAATCTCACGCTCTGTCCTGTGCCCTGGAAGCCTCGGCCAAACGCTGTGCAAGGAGCGAGGGGGCCAGCCTGGTTTCTCTCCCGAGCTGCCGGCTTTCCCCGCTCTTCAGCCATCTCTCAGGTAACTGGGACCCAAAACTGAGTTTTAGCACGAAACTGAATTCGAATCCTTCCCCACAAATCTGATTTCTCTCCATCGTTCTCACCTTAGGAAGTGGAACTGACCCCTCCCAACCCAGCCAGAAGGCCGGTGCTGAAATTCTGAGAGTCTGCTTGTCCCCCGCCCCACTTCCCCTCCACCCCCACCATAACGACCAACTGGCCCTACTGCCCAGCTACATCTAGGACCTCTCCGATCCCCTCCACGCCCGCCAGCGCCCTGGTCCGAGACCCTCATCAGACGTCTGGCTGCACTGTAGCCTCCCAGTCTCCCTCTTCCCATTCATGCCTGCATCTCTATTGGAATTTTGCTGATCTTATTAAAACTTGATCAAGTCAACCTCCTGCCTACAATCTGTCGCTGCTGGCTGCCCATTGCTCCCAGGATTCACAATCAATGCCATAGCACGGCCTACGAGGTGCTGCCAACACTGCCCCCGCCCCCCTGCCCCCCAGGCTCCACAACCAGCTTCTCAGGCAAGTCCTTCTTGCCTCGGGACACACGACACCATTACTGCCGCCAGGAAGACAACAGCTTTGCTTTGTTCACGGTTCTCTCCTCCCCACCTGAAGGACACACAGTTGGCACTCGATGATCTTAAACGATCAAAGAACTGACACGGGCATCTAGGGCCTCAGAAGGAAGAAAGGACAACTTACCGGGCAGTCGGCTGCCGGGCTCCAGGTCTCAGACAGCAGGAGGGTCTTCCAGAGGTTGGGTCGGCTCAACTGCCTGCTGGGCCTGCAGGGCTCAGGCCCGGCAGCTCATTTCCAATCTGTAGGAAGAATCGTGCCATCTGCTGTCACACAAGAATGGCCTGCAGTTTGGCTCTGCTGCCTCTTTCCCTTTCTCTGTGCCTGAGAGGTAGAGAAGGGCATGGAGTACGCATCTATTTTCTAGGTCAGAACACCCAGTGCTAAGTGAGCAAGTCATCGGGACTTAGGTCCCGGCCTTCCCAGACCGAAACCTGTTTTCCTTTCAACCAAATTTCCTAGGGTAGAAAAATGCAAAACGCATTTGCACCCTGACAGAAAGCTTTCATGCCCCTTTGAGTAGACTTCCAAGTCCCTGCATCTGCCAAGAGAAGGTGGGCAAAGGTCAATTAGGGTAGTGTAATGTGCACTGCCACGGGCCGACCACAGCGAGGTGCAGAACGCAGAGGCCCGGGCCAAGAGCCAGGCTTTCTCCACCCATGTCCTTAGCTACCTAAACCTGAGTGAGGCCCAGAGGACTACAAGAAACGTCGTCATTACAGGTCAAATGAACAAAAGTCAACACAAAACCCAGAAAGCACACGGCCCCAGTGAACCCCATCACACCCCATACTTAGAAACTCCCACGCATCATTAGAATTCAAGCTGACAAAAACAACCAAAATGTCATTCTTTCACTTCTTATTTGGTTAAAAAATATATTTTTTAAACTTCTTAGCATCACAGAAGAGGAGAAGTTGAATTATCTGAAATTCCACGGAAAAAATCTGAGTACCCTGCATCCAAGCAAACAACACGGGCAAGCAAAAGACCAAAGAGGAAGTCGGGTATTGACCTAGAATTTGGAAGCAAAAAATTGTTTTATGACCAAAATTCAATTTATTTCTACATAGCAAACGTTTGCAGAGTATCTACAAAATCCAGTAGTCGGACCCGAAGAAAAATAGAAGACGTCTTCCCAGAGCTCGCAGTTTGACAAGGGAGACCAGGCTGTTCCTGTGGAGTGGGACCCCGGGCCGGGGCAGGATTAGAATGATGTACCAAGAAGTTAGGACGGAAGACGTTAGCCTGGAGCCTGGGTGTCTGTGACGGAGCTCAGGATTCCGCGGCTCGGGGTAGAGCTAGCACCAGGGACGCCCGTGTTGAAAACAGGCTGACTAACGGGGCCTGTGGAGACCCCTCCCCACACCCACACGCACATCAGAGCCAACCCAGGCACTGCCCCACCCCACCCTCCATGAGGCAGCAGAGACCTCCACTTCCTGACAGTTCCCACATAAAACACTCAGCTCCTGTACAGCTTCCCTAGAGGGCAAACCACACTGACATCCACAAAGCTGACAAGACTTTGACCCAAAAACAAACAAACAAGATTACTCACTACATTCAAAAATCCCTGACACGGAAGGCTAAAATGAAAGTTAAAAATAAAACCCAGAAGAAAATGAGAGAGTGTCGGCAACTGACGGAAATGTAACAAACCAGGCTCACACATCTAAAAGGACTCACATTCAAAAACCAGGAACAAGACGCTCTAAAAAGACCAGTCAAGGGCAAAAATAACTCCTGCAAATCAAAAAGATACTTGCTAAAAGGAAAATTTTACTGGCAGATTTGGAAGACAAACTTAATGAAATCTCCCAAAGTGACAGAAAATGCAAAACGGAAAAAAAAAAAAGACCTATAAGATCAACCCAGGAGGTACAAATTTCACTAAGAGTTCTGGAAAGAGAAAAATGCAGTGTGACCGTCAGGCTCATGTTTCAACTCGGCCAGGTACTTGTGCCCAGGTGCTTGGTCAAGCGAGCACTGGGCTAATTGTAATACAAGGACATTTATGGATTTTAGTCACCAGTGAGTTGATTGCGTGGATGGCTGATGACATCCACAGTCAACCAGGGAGATTGCCATTAGCAATGAGTGCCGTTTTATCCATTTAGTTGACTGCCTTAAAAGGGGAAGTGATTTCAGCACTCACAGGGAAATTCCATCTCAACTTCGGACAGCCACCGTCTCCTGGGAACTCACCAAGGACCTTCATCGGAGCCCCTGGCTTGCAGCCTGCCTGCGGAACCTGGACTGGTGCATCCCCATGGTCGCGTGAGAATTTTACCAAGTCTCATACTATTGACATATCTCCTGTCGATTCCGTTTCCCGAGAGAACCCCGACTAATACATGCAGAGAAGGAAAGTGTCAGTGAAACATAAGAAAATGTTCTAAAGGATTTTATGAATACTCCATAAAATGTATGAAGATAGACTCACACCAAAGATCATGAGATTTCAGGAAATGAATGATATGGCAGACCCCAGATACTTCCAGGAATAAACCGGGGGTGCTTTTTAAAGGGAGCTAGATCAGGCCAGGGCCCCCGACTTCTTGGCAGCCATCCTGGCTGCCAGCAGAATACATTTAAAACTATTTAAATAGTAGCACGCCCCAAGATTCTTTACCCACACAAGCCGTCTATCAGGTGAGGGCAAAGAGAGGCCCGCGCTAGTACAGACCCACACAACTTACCTCCAACGTGTTCTTTCTTAGCAAATGACTGAGAATGTGCTGCAGCAAAACAAGTGAGTGAACCCGAAAGAGAAAGCTGTGCATTCTAAGCAATGGTAGATGCTGCCCAGAGAATGACAGAGAAATTCCAGGGTGACAGCTGGGTTGCAGTCCTGGAAGGCAGTCAGCTCGGAGCAAGACGACAAAGAGTTTTAGAAGTAAAGTATCTAAGGAACAGGGTGACTCAATAAAAGCTTTTGATAGGATTAAAAAACTGGGAAAGAATTTTCATCTGTGAATTTTTAAACAGAACAATTGAAAACGAGGCAATTCGTAACTCCAGGAAAACTAAAGCTGCTCAAGGGGAAAAAAAGTAACCACAGTCATTAGTTGGTTCAGCAATTAAGATATACATAACAATGGTATAAACACAAACAATTGGCTTAACTGAAAGAGTAAGATCTACCTCTCAATTAGAGGCAGAGTGGGCATCACCATCCCAGGAGCCTCAGGATCGGGGACTGAACTGTGGACTCCAGTAGCCTTACTGGTATTCTACTATAGACTTCCTGTGATTCTAGCAATGGAAGAAATTACAGCACTGACGTGGAGCCAGTGGCCACTGGAGGCTCTGGGGGCAGGGGGAGGGAAAGACGGGTGTAATGCAGGGGTTTTTCAGGACTTGGGAATCGTCCTGAGTGACACTGCAATGACAGATATAGGCCACTTTATATCATCACATAACATGCAGAACTGTGTGGAGAGAGTGTAGACTACAGTGTGAACTGTGGTCCATGCTCAGTGGCAAAGCCCCAGGATGTGTGTGTCCATTGCAGACGATGAGCCACACTAATGAAGGATGTTTATGTGGGAGGCTGTGGGAGGGGGGCATATGGGAATCCCTATATTTTCTGTGTAACATTTATGTAATCTAAGTATCTTTTAAAAAATAGAAAATTAAAAAAAATTTTAAAAAAAAGAGACGCCCATACAGAGGGGGCGTAAGAGGGTTAGATCTTCATCTACCACAGGGGGCTCGGCCAGGGCACTGCTGACATTTTGGACCAGATAATTCTTTGTTGTGAGGGGCTGCCCCGTGCAAGAGGTTTGGCATCACCCCTGGCCTCGACCCAATAGCTGCCGGTAGCTCCCCCAGTTATGACAACCAAGAACATCTGCAACGACCCGTGGGGCAAAACTCGCCTTCAATGAGAACCACTTTCCTGCCGTAACAGGACGTGCCATTATTGACTTATGAAAACCAGTAAGTTTAAAAAAGCAGTGTAGGCACGTGATTTATAATTACTGAGGTAATTCAAGAAGAATCCACCAGGATTGTTCAAAGTAGTTGCTTCTTGTGAGAGAGACTGAGCAAGGGAAGCAGACGCGGCGAGCGAGTGCCGTTTTCACCCTACAGCTTGAGGCACTATTGATTTTTCAATTATGTGCATGAACTTTCAGCTTAAAAATACTGTTGGGGCACAAACTGTGGTGCGCTTACATCTAGGGTAGGAGCTGACTGCAGTCTTCACGCAGGAATCTCTGCATCACTGTATTACCCACTCAATAAGCTTAGGTCTTTTCAATGAAGAAACAGACAGCAACGTTGGTTTTTATCTTTACACCACCCAAAGCACCTGAGGTACCGCCACTGGTCCGTACACCCCGCTCTGGGAAAGGCTGAGGAGGTCTGGAAACAGCCCCCAGCGGGCTAACTGGAGGGGGGGCTCCAAGCAGAGACCTCAGCGATCGCCCCCGACCTCGGCATGCAAACTCCCACCGCCCACGAGTCCGCAGCCCATTTTGTCCCTCGACTTCCCTCAGAGAAAATGTGGAGGGTAACATATAAAGGGAGATTACAGGGAGTCGGGGTAACTCCTAAGTCACGCTACTATTTCCTAATTCTACAAAAGGGAAAACACTTTAGGTGGGACAGTAATTCCTAGTGGCTCAATGTTTAGGGGATTTTGGAGCTCCTCCGGAAAGCAAGTGCATCCAGCTCCCTTTTCCTCCTGTCAGGCTCCAGGCTGCTGCTTCAACCACCTTCATCCTTTTCTCTCTGCCCCCACCCCGGGCTCGGGGTCCGTCTAATCAAAAAGGGCAAACGGCTCCAGTCTGCCACCGGTGGTTGAGAGGGAAAGTCTGAGGTCATGCATACTACTAAAAGGAAAGCTGAAAATGTGCCACAGGACTTTATAGCACAGTAAAACCTCATGGGAAATGTGAATCCGGGGAATGTTGCATCTATGAGCCTTTTTCTTTGAAACTGAACAAATGTAGGTTAATATTACAAAATGTAAATCAGCCAAAGAAATTATGCTAAAAGAATGCAGACACAAGGCTCTACATATTGTAGAGCCCATTTACATAAAATGTAAATATAATCATTTTACAGAGACGGAATTAGATTAGTGGTTCTGTAGGGCTGGGGAAGGATAGCGGGATTGTACGCTTTGGATAGATTGTACAGTACACGAAGAAGTAGCAATAAAACTGCTTTAAAAAAGAGTCTCTGCCACAAGGGCAGATCTGGCTCTTGCTACTTAGCAGTCAGCAGGGACTCAGCTCACGTCATCTGTCTACTCACTGCAAGAGTCTCACGACATAAAAGGAATTTCAAAAAGAATCAACAGGTCTTAAGGCCAGTGTGACATTTTCACAGATTATTTCAACCAGGGCTGGACTTAAAATCAAAATTCTACATTCACTACCTAAAACCTTCAGGGCATGCAACCTGGTCTCACTAGCTGGGCTTCAAGAACTGGAAAATGCTGCCCAGAAGTCTAATGCAAAGCAGGATGAAAATTTCCACGCGAGACAGAACTTCGGAGAGATGCTGTTTTTAGTGCCAATTATGTGATGCTTAAATAAATGAAGCAAAACTGAATTTCAAGTGGCACAGGGGGTTCCTGAGGGAGAAAAGCAGACTGGGAAAGCAGCGGCGGGCAGGCCCGTGGGAGCGGAGCCTGCCTGCCCTCCTCACCCACGCTGCCCGGGGCAGGCTTGGAACTCAGTGCCCCCGGGGGGCCAGAGCGTGGCAGCCAAAGGCTTTGGAGCCACCTCAGAACCCCGAGGCTGGAAAATAGCTCTTCCTGCTCCCCAGCCCAGAAGGGCAGCCCTTCCTCCTAGAGCCGGCGCAGGCAGGCCCTTCTCCCTGCGTCTCGCTCGCCCCTCGCCAGCCCTGTCACGGTGGGGGTTACTTACAAGCTTCCTGTCGCCCGTGGCCACCAGCGTCTCCGAGCCTCCGTGGCCTGTGCTGGGCATCAAGCGGGGAGGCTGTTTACTTATTCAGGGACTGCCGAGCCGGCCAGGAACTGCTTTGTGTCAGCTGAATAGGATGGTAATTCAATCTCCAAATGGGATCTGCCCTGATGAGTCACACAGATGAAAAGGACGCGGCTCGCGCCGCTGGTAAGACTCCTGTTGTGACAACAAGGTATTGTCGCATGGCCCGGCCTTCGAGCTCCCTCTGGGTCTCGCCATCGGCAATAAAATCCCCCTTGAGCTGTGGGGCAGGCCGAATTAGCTTGGGAACTGTGCTCCTGGGAGAAGGATCCAGGGCGCAGGAAATGCCCCTGTGCTCTTGGAAGAAGTGTGTGCATTTGGGGAGCGCGCCAATGGGATTGCCTGGGAACCGGCACCGAGAGTTTACGAGGCAGTGAAGCCAGGAGTGGGAGCCCACCTACACCAGGAGTGAATGTGCTTCAAGGCCTCGTACACGCTGTCTCAGCAAGGCCTCACTGCAACCCCGATGGACAAACAGCCGAGAAAGCTTAGAAGTCTTGGCCAAAGTGCCAGTGATGGGGTACTGGAGCTTCACTCTGATGCCGCCGAAGCCCCTCCTCTGCATTCCTAAGCTCCACCATCTGGTCTACCTTTGGACTTGGACCAGCAGGTCCAGCAGCCTCCAAATCACAGCCTCTAAGCAGAAGAGACGCCCGCCTCCGCTTTAGCGAGAACTCTTTCTATTTGTAGACAAATCATTCCCAGTGTTCACTAACAGCTAGGTCTCCAGCACCCAGACATGATGAAGTTAATCCAAAGTCGCATCACGCAGACCACGTAGAATGAGTGGAGAACCACTGCCGCGACAAGCCTCGGTAATCGAGCCAAGCCATGTCCTGTTCCAAGAGGTCCTGAGCGATGGAAGTTCTCTCCTCTTAATTTTGAGTCCTGCTACTGCCTCTGTTTCTTGGCAGATTTTTTTAATGAATTTAAAACCTGCGTTGTAGCTGCCTTCTCTGTTCCAGCCACATGATCCTGACTATTACCCCCTCACCCCTCCAGTCTACCCCACCTATAAGCTCCTCTAGCCACCTGCTTACGCATCTAGCTTGAGCTCTGCCCCACATCTGCCCCTGCCAACTGGCCTGAGCTCTTTTCCCTGCAGCTCTGCAGTTGTACCAGCAACTCCCTGACCTTCCATCCCGAAAAGCCCTGACACTATTAAGTCCAATGACCTTTACCCTCTGTCTTATCACTCGACTTCTGTGAAGCTTCTGATGCCACGACCCAGTGGAAAGGCTCTTTCCTTTGCCAACAGGAGCCCTCGCTCTCCAACTCTCCTTGCCGTACCCTGGCCATTCCTCATGGTGACATTTCTCTCTCTGTCCCTTAAATGGTAGCATCGTACTCAGTTCCCCCCTTGGACCTCTTCTCATTGATCAGCTGTTCCTCCCTAGGGCTCTCACCTCTCTTCTTTCCCAACTAGCCCTCTGGCTCACACCCATGCTGGCAACTGCCAGGAAGGCACCTCCACTCGGAGGTTCAACTGACACCTCCAACTCAACACCTCCCAAACGAACCCAATGCTTCTCCCCTGGTGTCTCCTCCATCCTGTGCTCAGGCTGGACTTCTCAGCATCCTCCTCAATGTCTAATTACCAGCCACTCTCCTCACTTCTTCCCCGGCCATCCACCCTCCTCCTTCCCCTCTACCCCCAGTTCCTGCTTCCATGGCCCGTCGCTGCACTTCTCACGGTCTCCTAACCAGTTCCCCGAGCCACCCTTGCCACTTCCCGTGCTCTCCACTCGGTGGCCAGGAGGGGCTTTCTGAAAGCATATCTCTGTTGAAGCCCTGGTTCCCCAGGAGGGGGTCGGAGCTGAAGGAGGGTCACAGAGCCCTTCCTGACCTCCGGCTCCTCTCCTGCTGTGCCCACAGGCTCCGTGCTCTGGCTGTGAACTTCCCAAGCTCCCAAATAGGGGTCTGTGCCTTTCCCGGTTAGAGCTTCACTCCCCCATGCCCTCGGCTGGACCAGTCTACACCCCTGCCCCAACACCACTAGCTCTGCCCATCTTTCATCTCGGTTTAGATGTCACTTCCTCCAGGAAGCCTTCCCCTCCCTAACCACTACCTCCCATAGAAGCAGGTCTCCTTCCATCTGTGTTCACGCCGCCTCCTTTCCATAGCTCCCAAACACCATCTGCAGTCCCATAAGCACACTTGTAGCCCTTCCTAAACCTGACTCGATTTGGGAACAGCGGTTGTACTGCCTTATTCACCAGGTTACGCGCAGGTGTCAGCTTCCCAGCGCTGCTACCGCCAGCTGAGTGGCCTTGCACACGTCACCAGACTGCCCGAGCCTCAGATTACTCATCCGTGATACCCCTGACCCACCCGACCGTTGGCCAGATGGCATGAGCCACCGACCACGCGCCCCACGTGGCTCCAAGAGCTCGGTGCAAACATCCTTTTAGGAACACGCGCATCCGTTTTCCTATTTGCTGTGCACTAAGCAAACTGCAGACTGGGACTTGGATCTCTTAGCGTAGCAACTCAGAAGAAAGAGGCGGCAGCCAAGCAAATGGCAGGCCCCCTCTCACCCGCCAGCTCTCCTGACTTCCGGTATTAAGAAATAAGTTATTTGGTGGCCTTGGCCCATGCTTTGACATCGGAGAGCTGAGAAAACCGGGCTCCTCAGGACCGACCACTGGGCGTTCTGACCCCTGAACCCAGCCTAACCTCCTCGGCGGGGTTACTTGACCAATACCCATTTGCTGCATCCAGACGTATGGCAAGTAACTTGTGAGCCACTCCGTGTCCAAAAAGCATAGAACTCCCTAATGCCTCGCCCTCCTGGTTTCTCCAAGGTCTCCCCAGGCAGACGCGCATCCAAGCTGCCCTGTCCTGGAAGGTCCGTGGGTGGGGCTCTGCCCCCCTTAACTGCTGTTCTCTGGAACACAGCGAGGCATCCGCACCCATCCTGGGCCGCGGCTTCTTCCCCATCGTCCCGCTGGTCGGGTCTGAGGAGGCCCAGGAAGGTTCACTCCAGGGGGCAGACGTGGGGCTCTTGCACCGCCAGCTGCGTCCCCGGCACCCAGGCGGCATCTGGCTCGCGACAAGGCTCCACCACCACCACGTGCGGGACGAGGCGCTTGCCGGCTTGTGCCGGGCTTGGCCGCGAGTGACCGGCAGAACGTGAACCAGTGAAGACTGAAAGCAGGGATAGAAACCCCCCCCCCCCCCGGAAAAGGGACCGCGCTGCCGCCGCCTCCAGAGAAGCAGCCCCTAGAGCAGCTCCAGAGAGCGCGACGGACTCCGCGCTCTTCTCCTCCGGAGCCTGGCAGCGCGAGCGCCCCAGCGGCTCCCTGGTGGGTTTGAGTTACTAGCTCTACGTTCAGGCATGCCAGCTTCCTAGCCGCTGCCCACGTCACCTCCCACAGCCCCCCACTTCACACTCACACTTCACCCCAACGCCGTGGGTTCCCCCCGCCATCTCAAAGCATTCTGGACCCCTCTGGGGACAGCGTGTACCTGTGCTCACCTTCCAGAGGCAGTGCCATGCATTTAATTAAACACGTTTAATGCTCAGGAGCAATTTCATCTGCTTAATCATCTTACATGAAAACTAATTTTGCTCTCACTAAAAGCCCTGGAACGATTATGTTTGGAAGCTTGCATCACAGAGGCGGCTTTTCCTCAGCCCAGCTACCCTTAAGCCTATACCCCCGTCTTCTTTATTTTCAAGCCAAAGTTTGGTGGCTGGTGCTATTTTCCCAAAATGAAATTATGCCAGGACTTTGCTTCTCTGCCTTAACTCGAGGTCGGCTGTTCCTATTCCCGACGGCAGCTCACGCGGAAGTGCTGGAAGACATCAAGCACTGTCCTGAGCACCCTACAAAGTGTCTCGTTGGATCCTCAGCAGACCCTACGTGGGGGGCACTGGTATTTTCTCTGCTTCACAACTGAGGAAACTGAGGCACGGAGGGAGAGTCCCCTGGGGCTAACACAGCCTGTAGGCGGAGGCAGGACTTGAACCGGGTAGCCTGGCCCCAGGGGCTGAACGTGGCTGCTCAGCTTCACCAGGCCACGGAAGTTAGCGGGTCGACACAGGCCGTGGGGGAAGGCGATTCTGAAGATCCGATGTGAGAGAACCCTGACGGCTACGGCCGAGGGAAGGGAGGGAGGCTGCCCGCCTGCTCTGTGAGCACAGAAAGCCGACGCTCAGCCTCGCCCCCATCATCTGGGCGTAAGGCGGCCCTGTGACACCCACGCGATGGCTTCCTCGTGCCGTCGGGGCTGTGATGCCGAGACGGCAGGCGTGTCGGATACTCCTGCCTTACTCTGACGTTACCCTTCAAAGGGACGGAGCCACATAGCTCTTCAGACTGCACCACCTGGCCCTCATCTCGAGGGCCAGGCCTCCAAGTGGCCGGAGAAGTCCATCTGTCCCGAAGCCCGATGTCATCACAGCTTGCTTCCGGACTTTTCTGCAGCCAGTCTTCCTTTCCCCGCATCATTAGCGGTTTTCACAGGACGTGAAAGCGCAGCAGGAAGGCCCTGGGATGGTGGGGACTAAAGAGCGTGGACACAAGGGGGAACCCCGGAAAAGGGGCCATGCAACCCGGAGGGTCTCGCCTGCCTGCAGAGCTGCCTGACCTAGGGCAGGGGGGAGCTGGGCGGGCAGCACAGCAAGGGGGGCCGGGCGTGGCCTCAACCCGCACCAGCCTGCAGCCCTTCTCCGCCAGTGGCCATCCTGACAGCCTTAACATTGAGCATCCACACTCGCCTTTGCCCCCCGCCCCTCCACTGAGGAAGCCTCGGTCCCCATTGCACAGATGCAAACACTGAGGCCACGCAGCCGAACGCCTCCCCTGAAGTCACACGCTTGATCCTGATGCAGAAGCCAGCCTCTACCCCTGCACCCCACGGCCTCCCGCCCCCAGCGCTGAAACGTCTTTTCATGCGTGCCAAGGGGGGAAGGCAGGGAGGAGTGAGGGCACAGAAAGGCTCTGGCTGGAAAAGAACAGATGGTTCCTCCCCAAGACGTCCCAAAGGGTTCCCCAAACTTCAGGGAGGGCCTCCTACTCCAAGGAAGGCTCCAGGATTTTTAGTGTCAGAAGCCAGGTGTCCCCAGAGCAATTTCTCTAATGAATATAGTTGCAAAAATCCTCAACAAAATACTTGTTAACCAGATCAAAAGCAAAAAATTATATATCACAATCAAGTGGACTTCATACCAGGTATGAAAGGGTGATTCAATATGAGAAAGTCAATCAGTGTAATATTCCCCTATAATCAACTGAGGAAAAATCGCATCATTTCAATTGATGCTGAAAAGGCATCTGACAAAATACAACATCCTTTCTTGGTAAAAACACTCTGAAAGACAGGAATAGAAGGACGCTTTCTCAAAGTGGTAAAGTGCAGATATGAAAAACCCACAGCCAACTTTGTACTCAATGGTGAAAGACTGAAAGCTTTCCTGCTGAGAACAGAGGAGCAAGAACGGATGCCCACTGTCACCACTGTTATTCAATATTGTGCCGGGAGTTCTAGCTAGGGCAATTAGCAAGAAAAAGAAATAAAAGTCACCCAAATAAGAAATTCGCTGATAATATGGTCCTATACCTAGAAAATCCTGAAAACTCCACAACAAAGCTCGTAAAACTAATAAAGTTCAGCAAAGGGGCAGGATACAAGATTAATACACACAAATCAGTAGCATTTCTATACACGACTAATGAGCAATCTGAGGAGGAAGTCAGAAAAGAAATTTCCATTTACAATAGCTACTAAAAGATCAAATATTTAGGAATAAATTTAACCAAGGACATAACAGACCTGTATTCAGAAATCTACAAAGCATTGCTCAAAGAAGACCTACATAAACAAAAGGACTTCCATGTCTATTGATTGGATGACTAAATATTGTTATGATGTCAATTCTACCTAAACTGATTTACAGATTCAACACAATCCCAATAAAAATTCCAACAGCCTTTTTCACAGAAATGGAAAAAATTATCAAGTTTATATGGAAGGGTAAGAGGGTCCCCGAATAGCCAAAAATATCTTTAAAAAGATGGAAGTTGGAAAACTTGCTTCTAGACTTTAAGGCATACTATCTAGCTACAGTGGTTAAAAACAGTGTGGTATGGCCATAAAGACTGACTGACTGACCAATGGGTTTGAATTGAGACATCAGAAACAGACCCTCACATCTACAGTCAAGTGATTTTTGACAAGGATGTCAAACCCACTCAGCTAGGACAGAACAGGCTATTCCACAAACAGTGCTGGGTGAACTGGATAGCCATATCTAAAAGAAAGAAAGAAGACCCCTACCTCACACCTTATACAAAAATTAATTCAAAATGGATCAAAGAACCCAAACAACAAAATAGAAACACAATAAAATGGATCAAGGACCTAAACAAAACTAGAATCATAAAAATCCTTGAAGAAAATGTAGGGAAACATCTCGAGATCTTGTGGGTGGTGGTAGTTTCTTGGATCTTACTCCCAAAGCATGAGCAACAAAAGAAGAAATAGATAAATGGGACTGCCTCAAAAGTAATTTGTATTTCAAACGATTTTGTTAAGAAGGTGAAAAGAACCAATTCAATGGGAAAAAAAATCTTGGGAAACCATATATCTGATAAGGGATTGAGCTCTATGTTATATAAAGAGATCACACAACTTAATGACAAGCAACTCAATTTTAAAAATGGGCAAAAGAATAGTACAAACATTCTTTCAAAGTGGAAATACAAATGGCCAAAAGACACATGAAAAGATGTTTAACATCACTAGCTATTAGGGAAATGCAAAGCAAAAGAACAATGAGATATCATCTCACACCATACAGAATGGCCACTATTAAAAAACAGAACAGACGAAAAAAAAAAAACAGAAAACTACAAATGCTGGAGAGGATGTGGAGAAATACGAACACTCCTTCACTGTTGGTGGGAGAGTGAAATGGTGCAGCTTCTGTGGAGGACAATTTGACTGTTCCTCAGGAAACTAAATATAGAAACACCAGAAGATCTGGCAATCCTGCTACTAGGAATATATTCAGAAGAACTGAAAGCAAGGCCGTGAGCAGCTATTTGCACACCAATGTTCATAGCGGCAGTATTCACAATTGCCAAAAGATGGAAACAACCTAAGTGTCTGTCAACTGATGACTGGATAAACAGGATGTAGTCTATCCCTCCGATGGACTACTACTCAGCTGGACGAAGAAATCAACTGGGGAAGCACATGACGACATGGAGGAACCTTGAGGATATTATGTTGAGCAAAATAAGCCAGACACAAAGGGACAAATACAGTATGATCTCACTGATATGAACTAAATATGAATAGACTTATGGGGTTGGACTACGAAGTGTAGGTTGGTGGGAGATGGAATGTGGGATGAGAAGGGGGAGAAGATGCTGTATGTATGTAGAATGTTTAATAAGGTCAAATATAAATGTGGTAACGGATGGAATTGATGGTAGCACATTACAATGAATGTAACAAATTCTATTGATTTATGGATGTGATTGTGGCTGAAACAAGTAATCGAGGAAGATTAATGTCAGTTGGAGGACAGCTGGAGGATAATATTGGGAATATGTAATAACGATTTTAGAAGTAGATGAGGACTGTGGCTAATAATATAAATACAGGAATGTTCTTCCACTACAGCATTTTAAGAATGTGGTGATACATAGGAAAACTATAACTAATGAAATTTATAGACTATAGTTAACAACGACATTGTAATGTGTTTTTTGTAGCATAAGCAAAGTTGGTACTATATTAATTCTAAAGGTAAAAGAATATTGGTTTGGTTTTGTAAAATGTGAATATGATTAAGCATTTTTCCCTCTTTTTTTCTTTAAATTACATGGTCAAGATCTCCTTATTAATCTGTGTTGATCTGTGTCTCTTTCTGAACAGTAAAGGAAAAACTGAGTTAGTTGGAATTAGAGGAGATAAAAGTGCCTCGACAGAACTTTTTAGGAGTAACGCTTTCACAACCTGTTGAGTTGCCTTTTTCAGTTCATTTTCTGTTAATTTGAAATAAAGTTATTAAAAAAAAAAAAAAAAGAAACCAGGTGTCCAAATAGGAACGAGAACTTCTATTATTTTAACAACTAACCCCAACTAATATTTATTTATTTTAGACCACATGGTCCAGGTAGGCCTCTCAGGAAGAGGTTCTGTCAGCTAAGGTCAGAGTGAAATGGAGTCTCAGGCAGGGGTGTGGCAGGTGCAAGGGCCCTGAGGCATTCTCCAAACACAGTGCTTTCCTCGCTGAAGACTCCACCCTCCCTAATAGAAGGTGAGGCTGTGGGTTCAGAAGGTCTGTAGCCTCCTCCAGGACTGGAAGAGGGGAGGTGAGCTAAACGACGAGGCCCTCGAACCAGCTCCAAAATCACTTGTTACACGACTGGAGCCTGAGAAAGTGGTACGAGGAAACACACCAATTCCTCCACCGTGGTCTCAGATAAGTGGGCTTTCAGGGCCCTCTCGGCTCTTCGTCTGTGGGCAGACACGGAGCCCTGGCTGAGCGCAGTAAAGCCTTGAGATGCTTGCTGCACTTAAAGCACAATCGCACATCGATTGAGCCCGCAGCAGCGGCCTCATCCATTACCCAGTCTAAAGCCATCGAGAAGAATCTACACCAGTGGGAGGAGAGATTAAAAGCCTCGCTATTTCAAGAAGCCTCAGCATCAAGCGCAAGGTAATTTGTGAAAGCCGCCACGCCCACATGTAAAACCAAGCCCCTGAGTAAAAGGCACAGGGATTGAGGAGGAGGTTTTAAATCCCAACCATCCTCCTCACGCTCAGAAAAACCCCAGGCCCGTTCCTGAGCATCCGTGTGCTCAGCCACAACTGCCAGGCTACCTCAGAGCACCCTGCAAGGATCACCTAGGACAGGAGCTCGTCACCAGGGGCCGTGAGCTTGAACTGAAATCCAAAAAGACAGGATTCCCGCAGGGCCGTGCTGCTGCAGGTGGGATGTGTTTATTAAATGATACACAGTGGGAAGTGGCTGTGGCTCAATCAGTAGGGCTCCCGTTTACCATATGGGAGGCCCCGGGTTCGGTTCCCGGGGCCTCCTGGTGAGGGCAGGCCCGCCCGCACGGCGTGGTTGGCTGACCCAGCGAGCACAAGCAGCAAGGGGGGGATAAATGAATAAATAAAATCTTTAAAAAAATAATAAAAAATAAAAAATAAATGATACACAGTGTAGGGTGGACTTAGTAAGGGGTCTGTGGTTTTCACCTGACTGGCAGAGGGGTCTGTGGTACAAAAATGGTTAAGAGCCCCTGCTCCAGGAGGAGAAAGGTTCTCAGAGACACCTGGGAAAAGCACCCCTCAGTTTTGGCTTTATTCAAATGTTGGCTGCTGACTGCTGTAGCCCACTGGGACCCAAGCCCACCCAAACCCACCCGTTGTAACTACAGAGAGGACGCTCTGCCAGGGCGAGCCAGAGCTGGCTCCTTCCTGCCCGCAGTGTTACGTGGTCAGGAATACTGTAAGTCAGTTAAACGAGCGGCAGCTTGAAATCAGTCGCTGTCAGAGTATTTACACCCCGGAAACGGGCAAAGACTACAACCAGGGCTGCCTGTTGCTGAGAGCCAGTGTCCCAGCACACACCACTGCGGTAAATCCAATGTCCGTGCTCCAGACCAGGGATTGAGTCGGGCTGGGAAATCGTGCTCCCCGTATGTTGGTAAAGTCAACCACTCACCCATCGAGTCCACGGCTCCCTTCAGCACCTAACGTGTCGTTGGCTCAGCCAATCAGCATATTCCATCCCTCCACCCTCAGTCGCCTAAACCACCCAAAGGGAATCAGGATGGGGAAAAGCCCTCTTTCTCCTCCCAAAATTAAAGAAGCAAGCACGGAGCACGGGGTGATGTCAGAAGCCATCTTGTGGCTATCGGGGGAGCCAGGTTTAGCCCAAAGAGCTGAGACAGGCGGAGAGAAATGCGTAGCCTAATGTGTAGCCAATTGGAGACGCATTTTCTTTTAACTGACAGATTCCTAACCAACAGAAATCTGAAACTGACCCTCCACATTTTGGCCTTCCTTGCCTAACTAAACGGATCCATTAAGGCTCTTTTCAATTACTAAATGACTTAAGAGCTTTGTTTGTACTCCCCAGTTTTTAAAGGAGGAAAAAAAGTCACCAGTGAACAATACTTCATGTTTCACCCAAGCACTGAAATCTGCACACTGAGGCATATTCACAGCACAGCAGAAGCGATTCATTTGCTTTTCCAGTGTCTTAATGACTTTCTCTTCCCATTTCATCCTCAGAGTGTCGTTTTAAGAGATGCTCATCTGCCACCAACCAAAGGTCACGCACACATTTCTGCAATCGGAATGACAGCAGATCACGGAGGTAATGAGGTGTTTCAAGCGTTGAGACTTAAACGGAGAATTGTCACAAAAGGGGAATCCCTGTTTGAAACATAAAGGCGTTGAAGCTAGAGTTGGAAAGAAGCTTCCAGGTCATCTATTCATGCACAGGAGAAGTCAGGCTCCAGGTTAAGTGACGTGTTCAGGGGTCCCAGCCTGGGGTCGGGGCCACAAGGAACCTTGGCGTCTGGTGAGAACCCTGCAGCTACCCCCAGGAGACAGAGGGGAGCTGGGGCGTCACCAGGGCCAGCCATTCCACCAGGCCCCGCATCACGGGCAGACTATGCACACATGGGTGTACACAGTCCATTACATATCTGTCAGCACCGATTCCCACCGAATGCTGCCTTTTTTTTTTTTTTTAAAGGAGGTAGCAGGGATTGAACCCGGGACCTTGTACGTGGGAAGCAGGGGCTCAACCCCTTGAGCTACATCCACTCCCACATTCCCTTAATTTTTATACATCTTTATTTTGAATAGTGAATAAATAATGAAACAAATTGTCCTTTTGGCAGTCAAGGTAAGAGCACTTTTTTGTACACTGCTGAAGAGAGGAAATGGATGCAAACTCTCTGCTAGGCAACTTGGCACAATTTATCAAATGCTCTAAAAATATGTGTATCTTTTGACCCAAAAGTCCACTTTTAGAAATTTATCTTAAAGAATAACAATGGAAATGAAAAAACCATCTCATCTTTTAAATTACACACATAATGATTTATTGTAAAAAATATATATATGCCAATAAAATATAAACTACCCAAAATATGATCAACCTACATTGTACATTTCCTAAATATCTTAGCAAGGTAAGATTCAAGCTATAAACAGGAAATGTTATCCCTGGTGATTTCAATGTAAGGTATTTATGAGTGTTTTAAAATTTTTTTCTAAATTATATTCTGTACTTTTTAAGAATCTCTACAATGAACATACCTCATTCTGTTAATCAAGTGAAAACTACTTGAAGCTGCTGTAATTTTAAAGAGCAGCAGCACGCAGTCATTTTACTGCGTCACGAGTTAAACACAGTGGCCCCTAAATTCCTCGCTGTTGACTGGAAGCAGCATGGATCCTCCGGTGCTCAGGGAGCCTGCCCTTTGGAAGCTGGAGAGGCTGGGGGTCAGGAGGTTGGAGGGGACAGACTCGGCGGCATGGGCGAGTTAGGGGAGACCAGCCTCGAGACCAAGAGGGCCTGGCGTGTGGGCATGTGACATGATGTATTCTTATTTCTTGCTCACATGACCCATCAATGCAGGCGTCCTGGCTGTGACAACTTCCCTGCACATGGGGACTCGGGGGCCCAGCCGCTTCGTCGGTGGCCCCCTCGTCCCCCGGCCTCACGGACCCAGCATCCAGCAGCAGGTGGGCTCGCACCAGGGCCAGGGCGCAGTGCCCATCTCCACCGCTCTCCGCCCATTGGTGGGAACTGGTCAGGTGACCCACCAAATATGGCTTCCCACCTGTCTTCTCTGCCATGGGAGAAAAAAATCTGGTGAACAGCTAGCAGTCTCTTCCACCGGGCACCATTAGGGTGCCCCTCACATCCTGGTTTGCCCAGGAGTTTCCCAGTTGGGAGCCCACTCAGGCAAGGGACATCGGGAACAACCGGCCACCCCTCTCAGCCCCTTAGCCTCCCTGCCCTTGTCCGGAAGGGGACGCAGAATTCTGGGAACGTTATGCTTAGCGATCCCACAGTCACCATAACGGGACCAAAGACATGACCCGGAGAGAAGCCACGGCCCCTCCGCACCCTCCCATGGGCCCAGGGTAACCTAGAGGCAAAGCTCGCCTGCATGTCCGCGGTTAGAGAAAAGGCATTCCAAGACTCTGGGTGCTTGGGGGAATGAGGAGCAAATTCTTCAAGGCAGAGAAACTACAGGTGAAGACACGCCTGCTGCAAACCCTCGTCTGGTTTCATTACTTGATCAGGGAGGTCCAGTGGGGACTTGCCGCAGATAGAGGAAGCAGCTTATGAGGAGACATCAAGGGGCTCCCAAATCTAAGGCGGTGCTTCTCCTCAGTCTGTGCCCTCCCTCCCAACACCCACCGCCAGCTCCATTCTTACAAAGCTCCAGGGCACGTGCCTTCGAGCATCCTTCAGCAGTGTGCCACCAGCTGTGTCTGGGGCCCTGAACGGAACAGCTTCAAACGCCACATCGGCGCCGTTTCGTCCCCACCCGGCTTTCTGCTCGTCGCCACCGCTTGGCTAAATGCAAGCACCTCACGACACACACCAGTTGTCTTCTCTGGATTCAGCTGGGAAACCCCTTCCCCGGCACACGGGCCAGGGCAGGGGGCCTGCCTCTCTGCAGGGCCTCTGTGCCCCTCCAGCAGCCCACACACGCAAGCCTGCCAGAGCGTGTTCCCGTCCTGCCATCCGAAACCCACTCTGGAAACATTTTGAAAGTCATGCTGCCAGACAAACACAGGCCTCAATCCTCTGCCCAGGAAAGCCCAATTTGAATCTAATTTTCTGAAGCCCCTTTTCATCGACTCAGTGAACTAGGTAGGGTTTGAGCTCTTTTAGCTGTTCTCTGAGTGGCAGAGGGGAGAGACAGATAAGATACTGTCCTGCAAAACAAGCAATTGCTTCCATGATGTAAATGAGTTCTATGCCCTAAAAGGAAATTGCCAGGAATAGATGTAAGCCTCCTGACCTTAGAGGAAAATATCAAAGAGATTTCAGGCAGCATTTTATTGAGTAAAAATTAAACAGCCTTATTTCTTTTTGTAAGAGAAGAAACTGCTTTGTAAATGTCACGGGAAGGATGGGAAGAACAGGTTGGGAAATTTTGGATCACACTTGTTTCTGTTGGGAGAGAAGAGCTGCCACCCGGCCGGGGGCTGTGGTTCTGGTCTCTGCTTCTAATTGGCACCGCGGCCTCCAAAGCACAGCTGCTGGGTGAGGCTGCTCGGAGGGGAGCAGGCCTCGTGCTCCGACACAGAACCACGCTCTCCAGCTGCCCACGTGGGGCTCCTGGGCCCAAACGGAGGAGCAGCCTCGAGATGTCCACAGAACAGATGCCTAGTGAAGTGTGGGAGAGAGAGACAAACACGCACTACCAGCTGCCTGGGGACACTTGGGGTTCCCAGGGAAATGGGTTTAAAAACGAGTTCTTAGAGTGAAATAGGAGAGCCACGCGATACAAGGAGCCATTACTGGTGGGAGTGCAACATGCTTCAGCTGCTCTGGAAAACGTTCTGGCAGTTCCTCAAAAAGCTAAACAGAACTACCACGTGACCCCAATTCCCCTTAGATATACACCCCAAAAACCTGGACACAGGAACTCCAACAGACGCACAGATATACGTGTTCACAGCAGAATCATGCACAAAAACCGAGAAGCGGAGGCAGCCCAGTGTCCACCGACAGATGAGTGGGCCAGCCACACGGCAGACCACCATTCAGCCACGGAAGTGCCGAAGCCCTGCTCCGTCCTACAGTGCAGATGAAACTGGGAGACAGTATGCTAAATGAAATGAGCCAAACACAAGAGAACAAACGTTGTAGGATTCCATTTTACAAAATGCCCAGAGTCGGCAAATCCAGAGACAGAGAGGAGGTCAGTGGGGGCCAGGGGCTGGGGGCGGGGAGAGTAGGGGGTGACAGCCCCTGGGTTTGGGATTTGGGGGTGATGGAAAGGTTTTGAAACCAGATAGAGCTGTGGCTCTATCTAGATCCAATGAGCTGTTCACTTTAAGATGGTTCATTTTATGTAATGTGAATCTCACCTCAACAAATGACTTAAAAACTTGATAGACGGTGTGGTGGTGACAAGGAGGGCGACGAGATGGCGACATGCCTGCATCACAAACGGCCAAACTGGCTCAGGAGGCCTGGGGCCAAGCCAGGGCTCGGACAGGCTCTCCCAGGACTCACTGCGTCCTTCTGGGCGCTCCTGGGCAGGGGTCCAACCCCCACCCCCCACACTCCCACACACCCTCACCTCGGCCGTCCCCTCCCCATCCACCCCCTTTTCTTCTCTTCTAGGGACACTTGCTCCTGGAAACTGCTCCAGGAGGACCTTGCCTCGAGCGTCTGAATCACACCCAGGAAACTCCATTTCCAAACAAGTCCACCTCAGAGGTTCCAGATGGGGGTGGGCTTGGGGGGTTCCCACTCAACCCTGTGCAAGAGGCACCAGTTAAAGTGGCTTAAAAGAAGTGGACGTTAGAGAGAGGGTCCCGGCAAGAGCTGTGCTGTGAGGCCCAGCCCCCATTCCCGCCCCAGGGGGCGCAGAGGGGGCTCTCCCTTCATTCCCACCCTAGGTATTCGGCTTCAGCAAGATCACCCCAATGAGCCTGGCACAGAGCTCAGAGCTTGGGGCCTGCAGTGACAGACTGAAGAAGCCGAGAGGCCCCCTTAGAAGGAGCGCGGCCCTGCCCGGCTGTGGCCCTGCCCGGAGTATTTAAGTGGCAGCTCAGCTTTCAGATTCAGCCCTTCTGGGGCAAAGATCAAGCTTTTTGACCTTTTGGCAATTCACTCAGTGAAATATGCTTCTCCTGGCCTCCCTTTTGAAGAGGCTCTTTTTTCATAGTGAAATGGTTGCATTTTCTCCAAAGGCACCTCCCAAGCTGCAGCTGAGCGCTCACCCAGTACTATGGAAGTGGCCTTTCATGGAAATAGGGTCTTTGCAGGTGTGATCAGTCAGGTGGGGTGACTGGCCGCCGACGGCCCAGAGCCAGTGACTGGCACCCTAAAGAAGGGGGAGTGTGGACCGGACCAGCCACAGGGAGGCGGCCACGAGGGGACCCACGCAGAGGCTGGGGGCCTGAGGCCACCGCACCTGCCGCTGGCAGAGGCAGGACGGCCGCCCCCGGTGCCTCCATTTCAGACCTCTGGCCTCAGAACTGGGAGGGAACAAATCCCTGCTGCTTGAAGCCCCCGTTTGTGGTCCCTGGCTACGGTGGTGGCCCGGGGACTCATCTCCTGCTCCCCCACTGCATCCAGGTGATAGGCCGGCGACCCGTCCTCAGCCATTCAGGCCACCTCGTTCCCCTGGGCACGGCACTTGGCTCAGGGCTGGGCAGCGAGCTCGGCCAGGCCGGCCAGGACCCCCCTCCCCACTGCCCTCCAGCCCCCAGGACGTGAGGTCGGGGTACTGGAGCCTTCTCCAGGGCAGGGGCCTGAGGACGGGCTCTGAGCGCCTGAGAAGTCCACTCAACACCGTCGCTGGGTCTCACGGCCCCTTTGAACAAACAGCAAAGGCTCCAGCTCCCCACAGCTGTCCCAGGGTCTCTGGAGTGCACAGCAGCCTTGGGTCGGCTTCCAGAATTACCCCCAGCGACCGGCAAGCCCATCCACCGCTCACAGCCCAGGCCCCTAAACAACCCCCTGTTGCTTAGACAGGGCAGTAGCCTTGAACAAGTCACGGCTGGCACCAGAGCAAGCACCTGAGCAGGAGGTAAGCTAGGGTCAGGGCACCTTAACTAGGCCCCCGCACAGAGGGGTGGCTTCAGAAGCGTTCGCGCGGCAGAAGACGAGGGATGCAGACCTCTACAAGTCTGGGCCCATGCCCCCGTACAAGTGCAAGCCACCTGAGAGCACGAGCTTGCCTGCCTTACCTGCAGGGCTGCAGCAAGGCCGTCCGACCTGCCTGGAGACGAAGGGGCTGGACCAGGTGCTTTTCTTGAGCTCCTGCCAGCTCTCAGGCTGGTTCCCCCTGGCACAGCCCCCAGGTGTATCGGGACACGCCCGTTGTCCTCCCAGGAGACCTGGGTCCTCCCTCCAGCCACCGCCAGCCCATCCCTAAACTCCACCCTCGGAACCAGCAGCCTCTGCCTTGCCGTGGAGCTCTGGGGAGTGGGCGGCCGGCCTCCAAGGCAATCCCCGGATGCAAACTGTGCGTGGGAAGCACTTACCTTTACCATCGGACTCCCTTCCCAGGCCCCCAGGCCGGAGTTTTTAACCACGGCTGAACATTAGCGTCACCTGGGGAGCTTTTAACACTCTACAATCTATTCTAGAGTCTAGATGCCCAGGCAACACCCCAGGCTAATTAATCACAGCCTCTGGGGGTGGAACTAAGAAGCCCGAGATATTTTTAAATCTCCCCAGGTGACGCCAATGTGCAACCAAGCTTGGAAGCACTTATCGTTTACCATCAGGTCCTGGGAGCAAAGGGAACTGCTGATTTTATCCTGGAGTGTCGGGGTGGTGAGTGGAGGGCTGGAGCCGCTGCTGTGGGAGCCTCCGTGTCCCTCCCCTCCTCCTGCTCCAGCCCCTTCAGGGGGCCCCCGACTGCCCCAAGACCAAGCGTGCTGGCACAGCCTGGCGCTGCGGGAAGCACCTGTTGGCAGACTTTGATGGGTGCACATATGCTGAGCAGAAAATAGTAACTCCAACCGGTGAAGTTCAGAGACAGAGATTTTACAGTTTACAATGCCTGTTCACGTTGAAAGAGGGCAGGAAAGCAACAAAGAGTGAGAATTAGATTTATAAATCAAGTAAAAATTATTGGGTACATAAACAGACAACTCACAAAAAAAGATATGAGGTGAAAAGATGTTCAACTTCATCCCTGACAAGAAATACAAATTGAACGCACTGAGATGCCTGGCAGGTTGGCAAAACTGACAAAGCGCAGCAGCAGTCCGTGGGGCAGGCACCCTGAGACAGCCCTGGAAGGGAGCGTGAAAGGGGGTGCTCCCGCTTTGGGCATTCACCCTGACAGCGATCCGAAGACGGTCTCTTGGGTGTGAAAGGACATACGCAGAGGGGTCCTCTTTGCACCTCTGCTCGGGACTGCAGAATAGCAGAGCCACCCAAATGCTGGCGTGTAGGAAAGCCGTGAGCGAGCTCGAGAACGAGGGCGAGTGCTACAAACTGATGTGGGCTGATATCCAGGACCTATCGTTAAATGAGAAAAATCATAGTGCTAAAGATTATTTATAGCATGTCACCGTCAGGTAAAAATTAGTAAATAAATAAGGGGAAATAAAGTACGCATGCACATGCTCATTTATGTAAAAAGAAGCACAGGAAGGATAAAGCAGAAGGTAATGAGCTCAGTTCCTATAAAGGGTTACCTGGATGGAGACGGAGGGGCGGGGGTCAGAGGAGAGCTCAGAGAACGAGAAGTGCATTTCCTTGGGAACAGCATTTTATGAAGTTCTGGCTTGGAAGGGTGATAAAGTTTTACATAATATTAGTTATCTACTGCTGTGTAACAAGTTGCCCCAAAACTTAGAGGCTTGAAACAAACAGCAGGTTCTCATCTCATAGTTCGTGAGGGTGCAGGAACGGCGTGGCTGGGCGGTTCTGGCTCCACGTCTCTCGTGGGATTGCGTGAAGCCACGGACTGGCGTATCCACAGCCAGCGAGGGGCCTCAGTTTTTGCCATGGAGCCTCTCCATAGATCTCACACATGGTTTTCCCCCAGTGAGTGATCAGAGAGGGAATGGGTACCCCACATGGAATCCGTGGTCTTTTCATAACCTAATCTGGGGAGTGACCGGCCCTTTCTTTTCCTGCATACCAGCGGCCACCCAGACCGACCCTGGTTCATGTGGACAGAGGGTGTGCGTGCCAGGAGCTTCAGGGGCAGTGGAGATCATCTTGGGGACCAGTTACCAAACATATACTCAACAAGAAAAAATAAAATCAATAAACACTAGGGAAGGGACCTTAAAAGAGATACAAACAAGCAAATTTCACATTAATATATAGCCACATGGAAAGTAAGGGGATGAATATCAGAAACAGCTTATAAATGTCATGTTTAAACTATGCACCTACAAGCTAAAGACAAAAAAAACCGTGAGCAGACAAATAAATGCATCGTATAAAATGGAATCCAGGTTTCTCACCATCGGAGGAGACAGTTGGAAATACGGAAAGGGGAGAGGCTAGAATGAAACCTGTGGGGTTAGGCTGGGTTTGAAAGTATCATTATTAATTCATGGTTTTAAATGAAGATAAATAGGCACATGGTTAGATTTGGAAATAGAAATAGACAAAGAAACACACCTCCTCGCTGTGCCTGCTGAGGTCTCCCAGAAGCAGGGGTGCTCTGGTGGCAATGAGCACTTCTAGAAGCAGATTTGGGGTCTCTAAATACCACTGACCATCGAAAGAAGCGAGGCCCCTCTGAGAACAGGCTAGTTGTAGGGCAAGTTCAAGAAGAAGCTGGAGCAGCTCATGGTGCCAGAAGTCAAAGAAGTGCTCAAAAACGGCAGGCACAAGTAAAAAAGACACCAGAACTCGCTTCAAGGTGCTCCCGTGGACCCCTTCCTATGAGCATTAAAATAAATAATAATAGCTAATTTAACCATTGAATGAAGTAAGAGTCCATTAACCCATTCCGATATAAGTAAATATACATGGGGAAAGGGAAAGCTTCTCTTTACAGAAGAATGCAGCTAATGAATGTCAAAGAAATGACAGGTCCCCATTTTGCAACTATCCTAATAATAATGGATTCTGGCAAGAAGCATCAATGAATGCTAGAGTAGCAGGTGAGAGTTTGGCCAGGAATTGGGTATTTACATGGTTCCAATGTACCCCTCACAAACCCCTCACTAATTGCAAAGGGAGCCACCGTAATTTTCTAGTGGTCAAAGTTAGCATCCTCGATAGTGTGGCAAAGTGAAATTGTGTGTTTCCTGATGTGAAGTGCTGAGAAGGAGGTATTCCTGCCAAAAATGCAAGGCCGGAATCTAATCACGAAGAAACATCAGACAGACCCTAAATGAGGCGCATTCTACAAAATAACTGGCCTGTGTGCTTCAAAAAGTGTCAAAGTAATGAAAGACAGGAAGGCTGAGGACTGTTCCAGATAAAAAGATTAAAGACACAGGGCAACGGAAGGCAATCTGTGATCCTGGACAGGAAAAAAGAAGAAACTCGGCTATAATGGCCTGGTTGGGACAACTGGAAAAAGGTGAGCATGGAATGAGATCACAATGTGGATTTGGGTCGTTTTACTGTGGATTTGAAAGAGAGTTTTCTAGTTTTTTAGGAATGTAACTGAAGCACGTAGGGGTAAAGGGATATTACGTCTACAACTTACTCTCAAATGGTTCAGAAAAAGAGAGGGAGCAGGATAAAATAAATGGGGTGAATGGAAGCAAGGGGTGAATCGGCCAGTGAGGCCCTTGGAATCTATTCTTGCTACTTTTTGTAGCTTTCAAATTCAGCAAAATAAAAACAGACCCAAAATTGCCCATTTCCTTATAAAATCGATACTGAACGAGAGCACGGAAGCAACACGGGCCGTTGCTGTCGATCGAGAGCCCGTGAAGCCCGTGAGGCGGCGAGGTCTGTGAGAAGAGGTGCTGAGAGGGCCCCAATCCACGGGCGGGGCCCTGTGGGGCTTCCCGCCCACCCCGAACGCTGCCCACGAGTCGTGCAGCAGCACGAGGCACCACACGCTCGTCTCTTTCTTCATCCTAATGCTTAAGAAAAATATTTTCAAAGCCAGGGTGACCTTCATGAGACGGAGCTGGGTCCGTGATCCCAAACTAAGGCTAACACCCATTTGTCCCAGGCTCGCTGGAGCCTGCTAGGGGCTCGCCCCGGGTTTGGCAGAACGGAGGGGACAGGTGTCCCCAGCACCTAACACAGGGACTGGCAGGTGTGACCCTCTAGTCTACCGAGCGGCCGAATGAGCAGGCAGGGAGGACGTCCCGTCTTTAGGAGAACGGAGCCTACACCAGCTGGAAGCAGGGGCTCACCTGAACGGGCCACCTGGGGGAGGTGATGGGAGGAACTGCTTATAGAGTTGTGGGGTCCGGGGACCCAAGCCATGGTGCAGTGTTCTGGGCCAGAAACCTCTGGAGAAGGAGAGGGAGAGAGGGGGCAGCAAAGACCCCAGCAGCGAGGGAAGCCACAGGCCAGACCGCGAGGGGTCAACGGCAAAGCTGCAGCAGCGAGGGGCCACCAGGCCCCTCACGGAGCCCCAGCCCTGGTGCTGGGCTGCCGTCTGCAGAGGTCAGCTTGCCGGGCAGCGGGCAGGACGAGAGGGCAGAGGGGAGCCAGAGAGGCACGCACAGAATCAGAAAACGCCAACCATGCGACAAAGCGCTAAACGGGAGGCAAGCCCCATAACGGGAGCCACAGCTGACGCTTCCACGCACGGGCGTGGCCAGGGGCTCCGCGGTGGCACCTGATCCCACGGCAGCGGCCAGTGAGGCCCTCCCAGCTTCCTGACTTTACACATTGCCTGGAGGTGGACACAGGGCTGCTGCTTGGTTTTGTTCAAGCATGCGCATGCATTATTAAAGAAATCATTAATTAGAACTGGGTTAAAGAGCCCCACTGAAGCCTGGTACAGGGAGAGAGAGAGAGAGCACCTCCAAGCCATGGCCAACCCCCCTCGAGTCCTAAGATAATTCCACTTGAAACCACCAATTCCCACCAAAACCGCACTGCCGCTGTGACTCTAAGGAAATTTCCGCAGGTGGGATGGAAGCAAACACCCCTGGCCAGGTCAGATTCTCACAGCCCGCCTCATTAAATCAGTTATGTCACTTGCTTGGCAGGATTATTTATGGAAATAAGAAATCGTGTCCCTCAGCAAGTTTGAGGTGGCTGAACGCAATCTTCTGAGGGGTGGGGTGAGCTGAGCTCGCGCTCAGCTTGGAGGAAGTGAGCTGGCAATCCCACGAAGCCTCTTTAACTCCTCCAAGCAGGCTCAATGTCTGCGCCCCTGTCACAGTCTTTCAGTCTCCTTTGCACTTAAGTACTGGAAGCACAGAGATGCTAAATGGCTTGCCCAAGGCACCAGCTGACAAGCAAGGCCCAGAACTCGCCAGTTCCACAGCAAATCCCAGCCGCGGGGGAAAGCTGCAGAGGCTGGCTCTGCCGTCAGGAAGCAGGCAGGCAGGGGGCTGTGGGAAATGAATAGCCGCCCTCAGTGCGAGCAGATCACGGTCGAACAGAAGCACAAGTGTTGCCGGAGCCCCTGATTGTTCCAAGAAAACTGTCAGGAATCAGAAATAATTACGCGGAATTTTTGTGTGCTTGGTTTTAACTTTGGCAAAATTCAAAGCTGAAAAGACAACACATTTGCAGGCCTTGTCAGGGCATTTAGATCAGCACTCTGTGAGGTCCCACCTCTTTCTTCCCACAGACCTTATTCATTCAGTAAGAGGCGACTTTAAGTCACTTCCTTCCACTTAGGATCTGTGCCGACCTCAGGGGACAAAGGAAGCCCCCCAGGAAGGGGGATGGGAGAATGCCGGAAGGAACAGCAGCCAGCCAGGGTCCAAGGTCATGAGCGCCTGCTCGGAGCCAGGTCTTGAGAGAGGAACAGAATCTGGGCTAAATTGTCAGAACCTCCAGGGAACTGCTTCCTGTCCAGTTTCCAGTCGACCACAGGAAGTGCTCCAGGTAAAACTCGCCCCCGCAGCCCGGCTTCGCCTGCCTGCCCAGTCCTGCTCCCGGGCTGGCTGTCACAGTCGGTGCAGACGCCACCCCACCGACCTGGAGGCCACGACGGCCAAGGTTTTGGGCAGCCTCTCTGTCTTCAGCACGGAGGCCCAAAGCCCGGTAGTGACGCCCTAAATAAGCAGTAAATGCCCCAGCCCAGCGACAGGGTGGCATTAGGAGGCTGAGGCACGGGGGATGCCAAGCCCACCACCGCGCCAGCTGTGCGGGCACAAGCCCCAGGAGCTCTGCTTCTGCGGAGGCTGGGAGGGCACAGCACCCAGGGCTCCCCTGGGGCCTGGAAGCCCGAGGTGGGCTGCAGAAAGCCCCTGCGCCCCAGCCGTGGGGCCTCCAGCTCCAGGCAAGAAACAGTGGCGGCCTGGGAAGTGGAATCGCGCTCGCGGCAGCTGAGAAGCCTTTCTTTGGGCTGAGCGGGGCTGTGGGGAGACGCCCCGGGGCCCTGGCCACCCAGACGTGTCTGCACGGCTGGGTTCCCCAGGGGTGAGGGGCGGGGCCCTCAACCCCATTTGCTGCTGCCTCTCTAGCAGACTTTCAACCGCGGTCAAATACACGAAAAAAAGTTTACCTTCTAAACCGTCGAGCACGGTCCAGTGGCATTCAGTGTCTCCACAGGACTGTGCGACCACCACTGGCTAGCTACACAGCCCTGTCGTCACCCCGGAGAGCCCCCCGCCACCAGGCAGCCCCCCGCCCGCTCCCCCAGGCCCCGGCCAGCACTGTCTGCTCCCTGCGGCCGTGGGCCCGCCGGCCCTGGACACGGACGGAATCGCGCAGACGTGGCCTCTGCGGCCGGCGCCTCCTCCCAGCCCGTCGTGCTGTGGCGTGACCAAGACCTCGTTCCCCCTTCTCTGCCGTCGGTGGGCACGTGGGGGCTTTCACACGTTCCCATGCAGGTGCTGCCATGGGCGGAGGCTGTTGGACCCATTTTACAGATGAGGAAGGAAGTTCTGAGGGGAGAAACCATCGGCCCAGAGACGCTCAGCCAAAGGCGGACACCCGGTCTCCCGGGACCAGCACCAGGGGGCCACGCGGGCGTGGAGCAAAGGCCTGCACGGCCACGCCCACCCGTCCCCGTGCCCGGCGTTCAGGGAGGCACAGACCCCACCTTCTCTCTGAGGCCGGCGACCCCCTCCTCGGCCCCCGTCTGGGGAGCCCCACCCCGGCAGGTCTGATCAGGACCCTCCCGACACCCCCGTAAGCGGCGCTTCGAGAGCCGGCGCGTCACACTGCTCCAGCTGCGTGTCACTGCGCAGCGCTCAGCAGGGCGTGGCCCGGCTAGAAGCCTGCGCGGCTCCCACGATGCCCACCGGAGCGCGGGGCAGCCGCCTGCGGCAGCAGCGGGCACCGTCTTGCAAAGTCGGGCACGCGCTTTACCTGTGGCCCCGAATCGGCACCCCTGGGCACTCACCCAAAACACGCGAAAACACGTTCACACTAAAACCCGCACAGGAATGGGTGTAGTGACTTGGTTCATAATTGTCAAAAACTGGAAACAACCCAAATGTCCCTACAGTGGGGGACGACTGAAAAATACTGCGGTATAGACATACAAGGGAATCTCACTCAGCCGTCAAAAGGGACAAAGCATTGTACACTCCAAGTCACAGGTGAGTCTCAAATGCCTTGTGACAGGTGAGAGAATCCCGGCTCCAGTGTTTCATGCTGAATTATCCCACTGGTGTGACATGTAGGAAAAAGGCAAAGCCATAGGGAAAGGAAACAGTTCAGTGGTTTCCAGGGGCTGGGGTGGAGGGAGGGGATGGATTGCAAAGGGGCACAAGGAGACTTTGGGGCACGATGAAAATGTTCTGCACTTTGTGTTGGTGGCTACACCACAGTAGGCATTTGTCAAAACCCACAGAACTGTACACCTAAAAAGGGGAAATTTGCTATGTCTAAATTATACTTCAATCAACACAAATTTTTAAAAAATAGCCTAGATCAGTGGTTTTCACCCAGGAGAGTTTTGCTCCCCAGGGGTGTTAGGCAACGTCTGCAGGTAACTAGAGAGGCATGGGGAAGACGACCTTAGCACCTAGTAGGTAGAGGCCAGGAATGCCACTAACATCCTACCACGCACAGGACAGCGCCCACCCTGCCCCCCACCCTGCCAAGAAAGACTGTCCCAGCCAAAATGTCAATAGAGCCGAGGCTGAAAATCCTGTTCTGCATGTAGGAAGTTCATAGCTGATCCTGCAGTTCCATAGTCATCCAAGTCCTGGCTCCTTCTGCCTTGTTCTGCCATCTGCAGAAAATTATCTCATGGTCCAAAATGGCTGCTCAAGCTCCCACCATTGTACCCACATTCCAGGAGGAGTAACCACAGAGAAGAAAGGGAGACACCCCTCTCTTTTAAGGAGACTTCCAGGAAGTCCTTGACGATGATCCTCTTAGGTTTCATTGTTGGAAGCCTAGTCACACGGCCCCTTGTGGCTGCAAGGGGGCCTGGCAGACGTGAGGTTTTACTCCAGAGGACAATGAAGCCAGCTCGGGTTTGGGCTCCGTTATGAAGAAGGAAGGGAAGGATGGATTTGGAGCGGGCAAGTCATCGACTTCCCGAGGTGCCTCCCGGTGGAGCCGCAGCACGGCGGCTCCTTCCCAGACCTCTCCTCAGCCCCATCCAGCCTTCCTCCCAGCTCTCTTCCCTTTACGCTAACCCCAGCCTCACTTCCTCTTTCTTCCTCTACTCCTAGATGAGTTACAGGCCCAGGGTCTGTCCTCAGGCTCTCAGCGACCATCAGAAACCGCTGTGTTACCAAATGATTCATGGTCACCACAAACAGATACAGACAAAAAAGGAGGGGAAGCATCCCCCGGAACCCACCAGGGGTGGCAGCTGGCAGTCCGCGCCTAGCCTTCCGTTTTCCTGTGCGGTTGTACGCTCCTCCTCCTCTGCCCCAAACCTTGCCCCCATCACCTCCTCGCCAGGGCCCTCCCAGTGCCGCCTCTCTAGACTCCCTGCTTCAGTTCCCTTCCACCCCCAGCAGTCACAGCCAACCTTTAACAAGTAACCTCGAGCCTGTCCCTGTGACAGGCTCCCACAGCACCGGGAACTCCTCGCGTGGCCTCCTCTGAGCTCCTCTCCCTCACTCGCGCATCCATGATACGGACCTCCATGTTCAAGAGTGCTGCGTCCCAGGGCCTTTGCACATGCTGTTTGCATGCTGGATGCTCCGACTAGACACTGGAGGTCTGGTTTTGTTTGGGTCTCTCTGCTCAAATGCCCCTGTCCGTAGAGGTCCTTCCTGGCCAGCCTGGCTAAGACAGCATCTCCGACACCCTGTCCCCATGGCCTGCCTCAGTTCCTTTGTAGCACTTAGAGAATCAATTTCCTACTGTGCTGGGCGATTCTTTAGGAGAACGCGGCAGCCTGGCAGCACACCCGTCCTCATGGCTCTAATTTATTCCCGTGAAAGGGCACAAAGCAAAATCCACCAAGGGAGAAGGCTCAAGGGCGGAGTCTGGGAGAAGCCAGGTGTGAGCCTCCCAGATCCTCTCTTGGTGGAGTGGCACAGGACACGCTTCATTCCTCCAGGAACGAGTCGTGGCAACACGTGTGCGATTCTACCAGCGCAGCCCGGGAGTGACTCAAGCCGGGGGCGTTCTGAGGGCTCAGGTAGGCCCCCGCTGGCTGGCGCGTGCCCAAATGCCAGGCTCCTGGGAGGAAAGCAGGTGCTCGGCATAAACCACTTAGCGGGTGTAGGAAACCCTCCCGAAGGCCGAGCCCCCGGGCGCCAGCCCAGGCCTCGCAGCCAGTCCCTCCAGGCTGAGTGGCCACCGGCCAGCTCCGCGGCCTCTTGCAGCATGCCTACTGTGTGCCACCCAGGCGCTTCCATTGCAGCACGCCTACTGCGTGCCATTCAGATACTCCCGTTGCAGCACGTCTGCTGCGTGTCATTCAGACGCTTCCATTGCAGCACGCCTACTGTGTGACATTCAGCCGCTTCCAATCCATCACTTGTATAAACAACGCTGCCGTAAACATCTTTGGGTGCACATTTCCATGCCTTTCTGAATATTTAATTAGAATACATTTCCAAAAGTACATACTTTGCATTTTTCGTGCCAACTGCGCTTCAGGGAGATTGCCGAACTTGTAGGCTCAGCCCTGGCGGTCGGAGGCCCCGGCAGTTCATTTTCCACTACTTTACCCGCACGAGCAGGACTCTCACTTGAAAAAGCTTCTCCTGCCAGATAAAGTGCATTTCCATGGTGCTTCAAGCCATGTTCCTTTGGGTGACAAGGCTGAACATTAATCACTTTCATTGTTTCTACTGGCCATTAGTATTTCCTCATATACTTTACCCATTTTTCTCTGGTCCATTCATCTTTCTCCTGTTGACTCACTACAGCTCTTTACTAAACATATTAACCCTTTGCCGCACAATTCCAAGCTTTTCCTCGGTGCTTCCCACAGCGTTCGGTGCAGAGCAGGTACCCAGCATATGTTAGGGGTTATCATTAGTTGAAAACGTTGTGGTACTTTCATAATTCAAAACTGCCAATTTCCATGGAGTCTAATTTATTGCCCTTTCCTTTTACTGTTTCTAATCAGATGACATGCTTAGGAAGTCGTCGCCACGCTGTGATTAAATAGTCATCCATCTACATTCCCTTTGAGGGATTAATTTTCTGTGAAGGCCGAATCAATCTGGACCTCAGCTTGGCGTACACTGTGAGTTTGGGAATTTTAACGTTTTTCTTGATCCTTCGGGAGTCTCCTCGTGCCCCTCTCCATCTCCCACCCCATGGCGGGAACCAGTACTCTAACTTCTAACACCATAGGTTCGTTTTCTTGTGGAAACATGAATTTTTAAAGCGATTATGAGATAAGCTATTTTTCCATAAGAAAAGAGGCTATTTCCTATTAATTAGTGAGTTATGGGGTAGCCTGTCCTGTGGACAAACGGGGTCCCTAGACACAAGCTCGTGGGGTCACTGTCCCTTTGCAGATCCTGTATCGTCTAACCAGAGTCTCAGCCTTCCTGATGATAAATGCACTTTTGCTAGTTTACAGGAGAGGCAGGTGTTTAATAGTTTGTGTTACTTTTTAAGAAGGTTCTGCAGTGCCTCTAGGAATGGCGCGCTCTTCCGCTTCTCGACGGCACAGGAGCGAGGCCGGGCTGCGTGTGCTGCCCAGGGCTGCTAAGTTGGAAATGCAAGGTGGGACACACCCTGCAGCAAAGCTGGGGAACAGACCTCCTCTCTCTCTGCCGGGGGAGTGTGCGGCAGGTTGTGTCTTCAGAAAAACAAGGGCTCCCGCCCAAATGCTTTCTTCCCGGGGTGACCTGGACACTCACCCATCAGGAGGCACGGGGCCCCTACCCCCCACGGGCCTGGCAAGCCTGGGCTGGGGGGACCAAGCGGGCCTGGCGGGGCAGGCGGTCACGGCAACTGCACCTCCGCTGCCTTCCCCTGGCCGCTGGCCCTCACCCCGGCCGCCTGGAAGGGAGGACACCCCTCGGCCCATGGAAGAGGCCCCTGGAGAGGAGCCGAGCCCCTGGCGAGGGCCACACCAGCTCGTCAGCCTCGGGGGCCACCTGGGAGGCGGGTCCCCCTGCCCCACAGGCCTTCCCGGCTGATGCCACGTGTCCCCATTAATTTCTGCTCAGATTGCAGATTTGTGAGCAAAAGAAATGATCGCAAGCAAAAAATAAATAAAAAAGCACAGCGCAGAATAGCAAGTGGAATTGCCCTGGTGTTTTCTAAGTTCCATGTGCACATGCACACAAATATAGGCACACGCGTGTGTGCACACGCACGACTGTCACCCCAATAAAGGACCAGAGGCCGGCATCAGCGTCTGCTTCTGGGGCAGGGGTCCTCGAGGGGAGGCACTTTTGCACCCCCTTCCCCCCTAGGAGACATTGGCAATGTCTGGAGACATTTTTGGTTGTCACGGCAACAGGGGGACACGGTTGCTACTGGCACCTAGCGGGTGGAGGCCAGGGTGGCTGCCTGGCATCCCACGTGGCCCCGGCCGCCATCCACGGAGGATGAGCTCCAAACGTCACCGTGGCTGAGGTGGGAGGGGTCCAGTTCCCACCGCAGATCTTTGGTGCCCTGTGGATTCTTGCCACATGATATATTATCTTTTAAAAGAAATATGTCTTCATCTTTAAAATATTTTTATTGTGGTAACTATAAATAATGCAAAATGTCCCGTTTTACCCGTTTTTAAGCATGCAATTCAGCGGCATGGATCACATTCCCAGGGCTGTGCTGCCATCGCCGCCATCCATCACCAACGCGTTTCATGGCCCCCAACCGAGACTCGGTCCCCACGGAGCTCACGCCCCTTCCCCTCCCCCCAGCCTCCAGGAAACCCCAATCTGCTTCCCGTCTCTACGCATTCGCTCTTTCTGGGTATTCACATAAGGAGAACCAGCCATTATTTGTCCTTTAGTGTCTGGCTTAAAAGAAATATTTTTTAAAGCCTGTTTCCACGTCTGAACCCTGGAGAAATCTCATTCCGTGTGAAGGCCGTAGCAGCCTGTGTCATCTCGTGGCATCGGGAGATCATACTTCCCACACGCTCTGCTCATTAACAGATGGTTCAGGACGCCAGAGGTGAGGGGAGAAATCTAAAGCCCAGAAGCTGGATCGTGCACAAGATGAGGAAGACTTAGTACATTCTGGGACAGTCTGTGCTGCTTGGAAGCTGAGTGCACCCCAGAAAAGCAGGTGGTTAGGGTGAACCCCTTCCTGTGGGTGTAGACCCATTGGAGGGAGGGCTTTCTGAAG
>JAKSZT010053818.1:0-43093 GCA_026826555.1 Tolypeutes matacus | reverse complement strand
CAGGGGCTCCAGGGTTCCAGAGGCTCCAGGGGCTCCAGGGGCTCCAGAGGCTCCAGGGGCTCCAGGGCTCCAGGGTTCCAGGGTTCCAGGGGCTCCAGAGGCTCCAGCGTCCAAAACTAAACTCTCTGTGTTCTCCTTCTCCACGTCGTTTTCTCTGTGAGTCCCCGTCCACCAAGGGGGCAGGAACTCAGCGTCCTGCTGATGTGGCCCTAATGATAACTTAGTGAAGTGAAGGAGAAACCTCTGAATCTAACACAATCCAACACACCCAGAGGAGCAGAGCAGTTTACAAACACAATCCAGTATCTATTTTGGAATCATCAACAATATCAAACTGCTACAGGAGTCATGGGATGGGCAGACCCTCAGAGCCTCCAGAAGGAAACACCAGGTCCACACCTTCATCTCGAACCTCTAGCCTCCAGAGATTGAGGCCTTTGGCACCACCGGCCTTGTGGCTGTGTGCCTCCACCCTCGGCCTCCATTCAGCCTCCATCCTCGGCCTCCACCCTCAGCCTCCACCCTCGGCCTCCACCCTCGGCCTCCACTCGGCCTCCACCCTCGGCCTCCACCCTCGGCCTCCACCCTCGGCCTCCACCCTCGGCCTCCACTCGGTCTCCACTCTGCCTCCACCCTCGGCCTCCACCCTCGGCCTCCACCCTCGGCCTCCACCCTTGGCCTCCACACTCGGCCTCCATTCGGCCTCCATCCTCGGCCTCCACCCTCGGCCTCCACCCTTGGCCTCCACCCTCGGCCTCCACTCGGCCTCCACTCTGCCTCCCCCACGTCTCTGTGCCCCATGGCTTCACAGGCTCTTCTTATAAGAACAGCAGCCATTGCCTTTTCCAGGACGACCTCTTCTTAACTCATGCCATCTGCAAAGACCCCATTTCCAAATCAGGTCGCGTCACAGGTACCAGGGCTGGGACATCAGCCTCTCTTTTGGGGACACAGCCAACCCCAGCCTCCGCCTCCCTTTCGCTCACTCTCCACCTAGCAGCAGGACAATTGTCTGAAAATGGTTGCGTCATTCTCCTTTCCACAAGGCCACAGAGGCTGCCCGTTCCTCTCAGGACAACGTCCAACGCCCTCCCCTGATTCGCAAGGAGCCCCTGCCTCAAACCCACCCCGTCAGGGCTGCTCCTCTCCCCTCTCCCCTGCCAGCCACACCGGCCTCGTTCCTACCAGGCCTTCTCACGGGGATCCCCGCGGCCTGCTCCCCGCATCCTTCCCATCACCCCACAAACGCCACCTCCATCTGGCCAAGCGCCGCGTCGCGGACACGCCAGTCCCTCCACGTGAGGCTCACGGCCATGGGCACCGCCTGTTCCACAGGCCACACCTCCCGGAACGCTGGAGGCTGCGCAGGCCGGGGGCAGCGGCGGGTGCCTGTGCTGAGGCGGGGAGCAGCCGTGTGGGGCCTGTTCCCAGGCCTGCCCTTGTCCTCAGCGCTGCCCGACAAGCACAGGCCGCGTGAACGCATCGTGGAGGGAGGGGACGCGCAGTGTCTGGGCCTGGAGCCTCAGTCCAGGCCAGACCGAGGGTCAGCCAGGTCGAAAGAGGGGCTCCAGCCTGTGGCCTGCCAAGCAGTGCCCTAGCGCGCAGGCCGTGGGCACGGGGCGGCCCTAGCGCGAGTCACGGACACGAGGCGGCCCTCCCGCTGGCCCGGAGCCCCCTCTCCGGGATGGGGAGCAGCGCCGAGGCTCCACTTAAGGCTCCAGAGTGTCCTTCGCTGTAATCCTAGTGCGACGAGGCCCCCGTTTCCTGACCCTCCGCGGAGCCTTCCCTGGTCACTGCAGGCCGAGGCCTCCGCCTTCTCTGCCCCTACATCTGGCCCTAAGACAGATTTTGTGCTCCCTCGAGCACCGTCCAGCAGGGCGGCCCCGAGGCGAGCCAAAAGGACCCTGTGGCCTTAGTCTCCCGTGACCACAGGCTGGAGGTTTAGCTCTTCACTTTCTCTGCCCATAAGGAGCTCGGTCTGCCGGTGGAATTGCAAGACGAAGTTCATCAGACAACGTTGTTAAACGTAAACGTTAAAAAGAAAAAGTTAAGGCACCCCAGTCACGGCTGCTTGAGCCAGAAGAAAGCATCTGCTTCTCGCTCTCGTGGGTTTTAACGACGGCGTGGAGGCTGAGCTAAGAAGTCGGGACGCAGACTGGGGCTGGGGCCGCCTGGGGCTGCAAGTGTAGGGAAGCGGGGACGAGGGGGCTTTCCCTGGGGGGGGGGAGCCTGAATCCTGGCTTTCCAGTCTCAGCCCCTGAGCAGCCCCCATTCCGGTTCCTGGGTGAGAGACGGCTGCCAGGAAACAGCAGCAGGCTCGAGGTGAGCAAGACACAGCTGGTGCCCGGGGGTGCTCCAGGCCACGGGAAGACTCTTTCTCCACCAGCAGGTGGTCACATCCTTACGGAAAGGCCAGACTTCGGGAAGATGGAGGATTAGAGAGGCAGGACTCACTTCTCTTCCAGAGAAATAGCCAGAGGACAGGCAGAAACTGAAACCTGTCCTCAGGCTTGGGGCACCAGGGAAAGGCTGGACGCCACCCGGAAGAGAGGGGGTGAGGGAAAGGAGCCTCGGCTGGCTGCGACCCATGAGCAAAGCTGCAGCAGCAGCTGCTGGTGCCCACCCCCCACCCTCAGAGCAAGCAGGCCTGCTCCTCTGGGCCCTGGCCAGTGGCTGTGGACTGAGGGGGGTTGCAGGGGTCCAGTTTCCCCAAGAAAGGGGAGAGGGAAGGACACAGCCTACGGCCAGCTCAGACTTTGGCCAGCAAACCTGGTCTGCTGCAATGGAGGGGTCACACTTCCAGGCCAGGAGGGGCCATGGCATTGTCTGCCCTGAGAGCAGGCAGGGAGCTAAAGATAATCTGCCTTCTCAACACCCCCCCTCCCTACTGCCCTGGGCTCGCTGCTGAGGATGCAAAAGGAGGGTGGTGGGGCCACCAAGGGAGGAGAGCGTGGCTCGTGGCTCGGAAGTTTGTGTGTGAGGCTTAGCCAGCCCTGAGGACACTGCTTCTGCACCGCCCCGCCTGGGCGGGGTTCCCCCGAATGCCTGCCCCCCAGCACCTGGGCTCTGAGCTGAGGGGTCTGCCCAAGAGCCCCGTCTGCTGGCAGACCAGGAAAGCGCATGCAAAGAAGGCAAAGTAAATAAAAGAGTCAATCTGGTACCTCTATCTGCCTCCCTCTCTAAGGCTCTGGGAAACTGGCCTGCACCCCATTACTCAGCCCAGTTTTGAGGAATTAAACAGGGGTAATTCTAAATATCTACAAGTTGAACCAAGAGTCAGAGAACATGCTAGCACCCAGCTACTTCACAGCAAATCCCTAGGCGAGAGAGAGAGACGGAGCCTCAGAGTAAACTCAGCATCAGAATCAGATGCCCGGACATCAGCGAAAAATTACAAGCCATGCCAAGAAAATGGAGGATAAGCCTCAGGCTACGGACGAAATCAAAGCTCCAGATGAGACACAGGACTTGAAACAGCTAATCAATGAGGTTCATACAAACCTCCGAAATCAAATCATGGGGTTGAAGGACAGCATGGCTAAAGAAATAAAGGGCATTAAGAACTGAGCAGACTCACAGAGCTATAGTCTGGAAGATGGTAATCAGGAGACAGAAAGGAGTGGAGGGTGGTGGGCAGATCTATGATCAGGTGGAAGGGGGCGGTGGGCAGCGGGTGGGCTGACAGTGCAGGGCCGTGAGTGGGGCGAATGCTGGAGTGAGGGTGAGCGGGGTGGGGGGCAGGGGAGGGCTGGAGGAGTGAACAGGTGAGCTCAGGGGGTTTTGGGTCTGTGGTTAAAACCACAGTGGTGGGAATGTTCTTTCTTTTGACGTCCCAGGACCTGGTAAGCGGGGAGCCAGCACCCCATCACTGGCCCACATGGGCTCCCCTGAGTTGATTTTTTTGTCTGTTTTGCTTGTTGTTTGTCTTTTTGTTTTTAGGAGGCACCAGGAACCAAACGTGGGACCTCCCACGTGGGAAGCAGGTGCTCAACCACTCGAGCCACATCTGCTCCCCAGAATGTTCTTTTGACAAATACAGAAGCAGAGGGTCACCGGAGCAGGACGTTGGGGGTGGGGGATATGTGGGAAAGGGCGCACCTGGGCAGGCTTCTACGGAAGCCTTGTCATCTTGTCATAGGGTGATAGCTCAGTGGGTGGAAACCCACACAATAACCAAGAAAACATTAAACCCCCATCCTGAGGAGTCCTGCAAGGCTCTCAGAGGGGCAAGAGGCTCTCAAGAACACAGGCGGTGCCTAATAAAAGAAAACAGACCGAAATGCCAAGCCCTCAGTATTAATGCATGTAACTATGAACCTTATTCTTGAAAAAAATGTGCAACCTGGTAGTTACCGTGGGTTCCCGCGGAAGAGGGAAGGAAGAATGGGTGGAGCCCATTCTCGGGCCTTTGGAATTGTTCTGCATGAGGACACAGGCTATTACACATTTTGTTGGAGTTATAAAAATGTAGGGTGCAGGATGTGAAGCATGGTGTAAACTACTGACCATGGCTAGTGGCAATGCTTCAGTATGCTTTCATCAATTGTGACAAATGTGCCATACTCGTGTAAGATGCTATTAGTAGGGGAAATGTGAGAGGGGAGGGGGTGGGGTGTATGGGAATCCCCTATATTTTCTATGTTACTTTTCTGTTACCTAAAGCTTCTTTGAAAATAAAGTGAAAAAAAGATACTGGGGGAACATATAGAAGAAATTGTCACTATACATGAACGATAACAGATCTTACGGGAATGAAAGAAACAATGCAAAAGTTTTTTTAATTTTTAATATATTTTGTATTATTTTTTTTTTGGCATTGTTTATGGGGAGCCTCCCTGGCACTGAGGGATTAATCCTAAGTGCCAACTAGTGATGCATTTGGAAAAATACCTTGAAAAGGGGGAAATATTAAATACAAATGAGTTTTCATGGCTAAGAGATTTCAAAGTGAGTCGGGAAGTCATTCCAGAGGTTATGCTTATGCACGTCTCAGGAGGATCTCACTGACTGCCACAGTAAACAGTGCCTCAAACAGGGGAGCTCCTGAGGGCTCTAGAGACATCTGGACACTATAGGCAGGGCAGACAACCCCAGGAAATCGGCACCCTGTCAGCGGACCTTACTTTGGAATATACGACAATTTATCCCCCAATGTATCAGAGTTGGACTCGTTTATAATGATCCTACGCATGGTTCTTCTGCCCCTTTTATCTGAACCTATAATTAGCACTATACCCATTAAATATGTGTCCCAGAGACTTAAATCTTCCAGCTGTTCATATACTGGTTGAGCCCTGAATCTCAGCAGAGCTGCAGCCAACACCTACCCTCCAATTCACTGGACTCCCCCAGGACAAATGGTTAAAGGATGATGGTGGACAACGCCCATCCTGAAAAACACAGAGCATCTACAACTGCAAGCAAGACATCTGCCCCATGGGACCTAAACCCCTCTCAATCCGAAGCACAGCAGGCATCACCATCCCCAAATCCTCAAGATCGAGGAATGAATAAACATGAGGGGGGAAGGCAAATATGGACTAAAGTAAATTTATTATTATTCTAGTAATGGAAGAACTTCGAACATAAAGGCAATGGTCACCAGAGGTTCTGAGAGGAGGGAGAGGGAAGAATAGGTGTAACATGGGGCATTTTGGGGACATTGGAATTGTCCCGCATGACATTGCAATGACAGATACAGGCCATTGTATATTTTGTCAAAACCTATAAAATTGTGCAGTACAAAATATAAACCATAATGTAAGCTATAGACCAGGTTAGCAGCAATACTTCAATATGTGTTCATCAATTTTAACAAATGTACCACACTAATGAAAGATGTTATTATTGAGGAAAAGTGGGGGAGGGGAGGGGTGAGATATGGGAATCCCTTATATTTTTGATGTAACATTTATGTAATCTAAAGCTTCTTTAAAAATAATAAATTAAATTAAATTAAGTTAAATTAAAAAGACATCAAGAAGACACTGGGCAAGCATTAAGAAGAATTTGAAAGCTTGAATAGAAAAATAACAGAGGTTATGGGAATGAAAGACACAATAGGTGAGATTAAAAATACAATAATCTCACCTCAAATCTGTATGTTACTACAACAGCAGATTTGACATCATAGAAGAAAGAATCAGTGACATAGAGAATAGAATAGCTGAAATTGAAAAGATAGAAGAAAAGAGAGAGAAAAGAAAGGAAAAAATTCAGCAGGGGCTCAGGGAATTGAATGATAGCATCAAGCACAGTAACATACGTGTCAGGGAAGTTCCAGAAGGAGAAGAGAAGGGAAAAGGGTCAGAAAGAGTATTTGAGGAAATAATTGTTGAAAATTTCCCAACTCTCATGAAAGACATGGATATACATCCAGGAAGCACCTTATACTCCAATCAGAATAAATCCAAATAGACCTTCATCAGGGTACACACTTTCAGATGTCAAATGCCAAAGATAAAGCAATAATCCTGAAAGCAGCAAGAGAGAAGCAAAACATCGCATACAAGGAATGCCCAGTAAGATTAACTGAAGATTTCTCATTGAAACCATGGAGGCAAGATATAATATGATATAATTAAGATACTGAAGAGGAAAAACTACCAGCCAAGAATTCTTTATCCAGCAAAACTGTCCTTCAAGTATGAGGGTGAGTTTAAAATATTCACAGGTAAACAGAAACTAAGAGAGTTTGTAAACAAGAATGTGGCTCTGCAGAAAACATTAAAGGGAGTTCTGCAGCCAGAAAAGAAAAAACAGGAGAGACTTGGAGGAGAGTGTAGACGTGAAAATAATCAAAAAGAACAAACAGAAGGGTAAAAAGACAGACACAAGCAAGATCTGACACATGAAAGTCAAAGGATAAAAGAGTTGAAGTAATTAATGCCTTTACAGAAATAATATTGAATGTTAATGGATTAAACTCCCCAATGCAAAGACCTAGGATGACAGAATGGATTTTTAAAAAACATGAGCCATCTATATCCTCTCTGCAGGAGACTCACCTTAGACCCAAGGATACAAATAGGCTGGAAGTAAAAGGATGGAGAAAGATATTTCGTGCTAACAATAACCAAAAGAGAGCAGGGGTAGCTATAGCAGTGTCAGAGAAAACAGACTTTAAATGCAAAAATCGTGCAAGAGACACAGAAGGCCATTATGTATTAATAAAAGGGACAATCCATACTGAAGGAATAACAGTCATAAGTATCTATGCACCTAACCGGGGTGCCCCAAAATACATGAGGCAAACTCTGGCAAAACTGAAATGAGAAATAGACCTCTCTACAAGAATATCTGGAGACTTCAACATGCCACTCACATCAAAAGATAGAACAACTAACAGAAGATCAACAAGAAAACAGCGAACTTGAACAATATGATAAACGAGCTGGACCTGACAGACATATACAGAAGGTTTCACCCCAAATCAGCAGGTTACACATGCTTCTCAAGTGCCCAAGGATCTTTCTCCAAGATAGACCACATGTGGGGTCACAAAATGTGTCTCAATAAATATAAAAAGAACGAAATTATACAACATGCCTTCTCTGATCATAATGGAATGAAGGTGGAAATCAATAATGGATGGGAAAGGGGAAATTTTTCAAATATGTAGAGGACAAACAGCACCCTCCCAAACAATCAGTAGGTCAAAGAAGAAGTTGCAAGAGAAATTAGCAAATATCCTGAGATGAATGAAAATTAGAAAACAACTTACCAAAACTTATAGGATACAGGGAATCAGTGCTGAGAGAGAAATTTATAGCCCTAAATGCCTACATTAAAAAAGAACAGGGAGGGAAGAGGATGTGGCCCAAGTGGCTGGGCTCCCGTCTACCACAAGGGAGGCCCTGGGTTCGGTTCCCGGGGCTCCTGGTGAGGGCAAACCAGCCTGCGCCCACGGAGAGCTGACGGCCCACGCCCACGGACAGCTGACGCAGCAAGATGATGCAACAAAAGGAGACAAGCAGACACAGAGGAAACGCGTAGCAAACGGACACAGAAAGCAGATAGTGAGCATAAGTGGCAAGGGGGGCAGTAAATAAATAAAAATAAATCTTTAAAAAAAAGAAAAGAACAGGGAAGAGGATGTGGCCCATGCGATTGGGCTCCCGTCTTCCATATAGGAGGTCCAGGGTTCAATTTCCGGGGCCTCCTGGTGAAAGGCGAGCTGGCCCGTGGCGAGCTGGCCCACGTGGAGTGCTGGCCCGTGCAGAGAGCTGGCGCAGCAAGATGATGCAACAAAAAGGGACACAGAAGAGAGACAATAAGAGACGCGGCAGACCAGGGAGCTGAGGTGGCACAGGAGATTGAACGCCTCTCTCTCCACTCCGGAAGGTCCCAGGATTGGTTCCTGGTGCTACCTAAAGAGAAGACAAGCAGACACAGAAGAACACACAGAGCAGACAGTGAGGGCAAAACAACAAGGGGGGGCATAGATAGATAGATAGATAGATAGATAGATAGATAGATAGATAGATAGACAGACAGAACGAACAGGGAGCGGATGTGGCTCAAGCAGTTGAGTGCCTGCCTCCTACATGGGAGGTCCTGGGGTCAGTTCCCAGTGCCTCCTTAAAAACAAACAAACAAACAAACAAAAAAAAAAACCCAAGCAAAACAAATTAAAGAAACAACTCAGAAGAGCTAATGTGGCCTAGTGGTTGAGCACCAGCTTCCCACATATAAGGTTCCAGGATCAGTCCACGGCCCTGAGTACCTTAAAAAAAGAAACAAAGAAAGAATAAAGAGCTAAAATCAAATACCTAATGGAACACCTGGAGGAATTAGAAAAAGAACAGCAAACCAATCCCAAAACAAGCAGAAAGAAAGAAATAACAAAGATTAGAGCAGAAACAAATGGAATTGAAAACAAAAAAACAAATAGAGAAAATCAATGAAACCCAAAGCTGCTTCTTTGAGATGATCAATAAAATCAACAAACCCCTAACTAGACTAACAAAGAAAAACAGAGAGAAGATGCAAATAAATACAATCAGAAATGAAAGGGGGGAAGTTACAACTGACCCCACAGAAATAAAAAGGATCATAAGATATTATGAGAAACTGTATGCCAACAAATTAGACATACTAGATGATATGGACAAATTCCAGGAAACATACAAACAACCTACATTGACTCTACAAGAAATATAGGAACTCAACTAGCCAATCACAAGTAAAGAGATTGAATCAATCATCAAAAATCTTCCAACAAAGAAAGTCCAGGACCAGATGGCTTCACAGGTAAATTCTACCAAACATTTCAAGAAGAATAAAAATACTGTTTAAACTCTTCAGAAAAACAGAAAAGGAGGGAAAATTACCCAACACATTTTATGAAGCCAGCATTACCCTAATACCAAAGTCATAAAGATAATACAAGAAAAGAAAATTACAGCCCAAACTCTCCAATGAACATGGATGCAAAAATTCTCAACAAAATATGTGCCATTGGAATCCAACAGTATATTAAAAGAATTATACACCACAATCAAGTGGGTTTTATTCCTGGTATGCAAGGGTGGTACAACACAAGAAAATCAATCAACATAATACATGACAATAACAAATCAAAAAAATCACATGATGATCTCAATTGATGCAGAAAAGGCATTTGACAAAGTCCAGCATCTTTTCTTTTTTTTTTTTTTTTTTTTTTTGACAGCTCCTGCCTCAAGTTTATTTGTACAAATAGCACAGGAGGACCCCAGCCCCATGCAGATGGCAGCCCAGGGGTCACACCAGTCCTTCCACCCTCACACTGGCAGATGGAAGTCTCTACTCAGGAGCCTTCGTGGGGGCCTGGGCACCTTTGGGAGCCTGACTGGGAGCAGTAACCTGAGCTGGAGCCGGAGCCTGGGCCTTGGTTTGATCCTTGGCCTTGGACTTTGGTCGGGAGAGTCTGAGACCCTTGGCAATGCGGGCACGAGCACGTTTCCCGAGCTTAGGGTGGGCAATGTAGGCAAGTCGATTGAGCTTGCGGCTGTCACTCTTTGGGATCTTGGGCTTGACCTCCTTGGGCTTTACGAGGGCCTTGATGGCCTCTGCACGTGCACTCATGGCCTTGGCATTGTTGGCCTGCATCTTCTTCAGGCCCTTCTTGTTATGCTTCTTGGCAAAGCGCATGTTCCTCAAAAACTTGGGGTCTACCCCCTTAAGAGATTCATATCTTTGTGATCGGGGCTTCTTGATGCCATTTCTGTGCCATTTTCGAGACTGGTTGTGCGTGGTGTGGTTCTTGGACTTGGCCATGTCTGTACCTGGAGATGAGGAGAGATCAGGGCTGGCCGCCCGTCGGGCTGGGCCCACTTCTCCCTGACTTGGGAGAGGATGAAGGCAGCAGCCAGGCGACGGCAGCACAGACAGCTGGATCTGCGGCCCGCCCCCGCCGCCCCGACTCACTCTGCAGGGAACTACGCGGGTACCCGCCTCCCACGCCCAGGTATGGTGCCCCGAGGCCTCCCCACAAGGACCTCCCCGGGAACTTGCCTCCCTTCCCAAATCCGAGTTCTCCCACCTCCCCCTCAAGCCATTAGGAACCGCAGGCATCACTCCGCGCCCTGCGGCCTCTGCTCCCCACAGCCATGCGACAGGTCCCCCATGTGCCCACCACCCCACCCCGGGGCCGCGGATGGCGCTGGATGCCGTGCTGCCAGCCCTCACCCCAGCATCTTTTCTTGATTAAAAAACACTCCAAAGGATAGGTACAGAAGGGAAGGGCCTCCACATAATAAAGGGCAAATGTGAAACACCCACAGTCAACATCATACTCAATGGGGAGAGGTTGAAAACTTTCCCTCTAAGATCGGGAACAAGACAAGGATGTCATCACTGTTACTCAGCATTGTATTAGAAGTTCTAGCTAGAGCAATTAGGCAAGAAAAAGAAATAAAAGGCATCCAAATTGGAAAAGAGGAAGTAAAGCTCTCACTATTTCCAGATGACATGATCCTATATTTAGAAAATTCTGAAAGATCTATGACTATTGGAACTGATAAATGAGTTCAGCTAAGTGGTGGGATATAAGATCAACACACAAAAATCTGCAGTGTTTCTAGACACTAGTAATGAACACTCTGAGGAAGAAATCAATTTAAAAATTCTATTTATAAAAGCAACAAAAAACCCTCAAATATCTAAGATTTAAATTAACCAGGATTGTAAAGGATATGTATTCAGAAAACTACAAAACACTGCTAAAAGAAATCAAAGTAGACCTAAACAAATAGAAGGCATTCCATGTTCATGGATTAGAAGACTACATATCATGAAGATGTCAGTTCTACCCAAACCGATGTATAGATTCAATGCAATCCCAACCAAAATTCCAACAGCCTACTTTACAGAAATAGAAAAGTAAATTACCGGATTTATTTGGAAGGGAAAGGGGTCCCAAATAGCCAAAACTATCCTAAAAAAGAAGAGCAGAGTCAGAGGACTCAGGGTCCCTTCCCTTGAAGAGTACTATAAAGCCACAGTGATCAAAAACAGCACAGTACCAGCATCAAGACAGAAACATTGATCAATGGAATCAAATTGAGAGTTCAGTAATAGGACCATACCTCTATGGTCAACTGGTTTTTGATAAGCCTGCCAAGTCCATTTTACTTCAACAAATGGTGCTGGGAGAACTGGAGATCCATAACCAAAAGAATGAAAGAGGACCCCTATCTCACACCTTATACAAAAACCAACTCGAAATGGATCAAAGACCTAAACATAAAAGCCAGGACCATAAAACTCCTAGAAGACAATGTAGGGAAACATCTAAAAGACCTTGTAGTAAGTGGGTCTCTTAAACCTTACATCCAAAGCACAAGAGACAACAGAAAATATAGATAAATGGGATCTCCTCAAAATTAAACACTTTTGTACCTCTAAGGACTTTGTGAAGAGGATAAAAAGGCAGCCGACTCAATGGGAGAAAATATTTGGAAATCACATATCTGACAAGGGTTTAATATCCACAATATAGAGAGAGATCCTACAACTCCATAATAAAAGGACAAACGACCCCATTAAAAAATTGGCAAAAGACCTGAATAGACATACTTCTAAAGAAGAAATACAAATGGTGAAAAAACACATGAAAAATGCTCAACATCACTAACTGTTAGGGAAATGCAAATCAATGCTACAATGATATATCATTTCACACCTACTAGAATGGTCACTATTAAAAATAATAATAACAACAGGAAACTACAAATGTTGGAGAGGACGTGGAGAGATAGGAATGCTTATTCACTGCTGGTGGGAATGTAGAATGGTACAGCCACTGTGGAAGTCTGTTTGGTGGTTCCTAAGGAAGTTAACTATAAATCTGCCATATGACCCAGCAATACCATGACTAGGTATATTATACCCGGAAGAACTGAGAGCAGTGACACAAACAGACATCTGCTCACCGATGTTCACAGCAGCATTATTCACCATTGCACAAAGATGGAACAACCCAGGTGTCCATCAACAGATGAATGGATAAATAAACTGTGGTCTATTCACACAATGGAATATTATGCAGCTGTAAAAAGAAATGAAGTCGTAAAGCATATGGCAACATGGATGACCCTGGAGGACATTATGTTGAGTGAAGCAAGCCAGACACAAAAGGACAAACATGGTATGATTGTGCTATTATGAACTAGATATAATGAGCAAACTCATGGAGTTAATAACCAGAATATAAGTCATTAGAAAATAGTCAGAAAATGGAAAGCTGAGGTTTAATCTGTGCAGAATTGGTAAAAAAAGAAAAAAAAAAGGTTGTTGGAAATGAATATAAATGGTGAAAGCCCATCATAGGGTTTCCAATTAGTACGTGGGTAGACAGTGGTTGAAATGGAAAGTCGAAGGACGTGTGTATCACTGGAAGGAAAGCTGAAAAATGAAACATGGGGCTGTAGAGCACAGCGAACCCCATGTGAGAAACGAATATGGTTAGTAGTGCAAATATAAGGATGCTTTTCTCTGAAACAGAACAATGGTATGTTAATGTTAATATCAGGGTGATATTTGGGCAAAAATACAACCGAAACAAACTATGGACAGTAGTGTATGGTAATAGATAATAATCTTCCATCAACGGAAGAAAGTACGCTAAGTGAAAGAAGCTAGAAAAAAGTGCTACACATTGGGGAGTGGATGGAGCTCAGTGGTTGAGCGCCTGCTTCCCATGTACAAGGTCCTGGGTTCAATCCCCGGTACCTCCAAGAAAAACAAAAAAGTACCACATACTGCTTGACTCCATCTATGCAACTGTAAATACAAATGAGCTACAGAGACAGAAATAGATTAACAGCTACGTATGGCAGGGGAAGGAGAGAGAGATCGAGAGGTGATTACAAAGGGGTAGGACTTTTGTGTGTTTGGGGTTTTTTTGTTGATTTTTTCCCCTTTTTTTCTGGAGTAATGAAAATGCTCTAATAGTGATCGAAGTGGTGAATGTGCAACTCTGTGATTATACCAAATACCATTGATTGTACACTTTAGATGAATTGCATGGCTTATGAGCACGTTTCAATAAAATTGATTATAAAATTTTAAAATTCCTTATGGAAAAAGCTGGGCTCATTCGTTTACTCAAGGAGCAAACTCTAAGGGCTGGGAGGTAGTGGCGAGCGAGAGCAAAGTCCCTGCTCTCACAGAACTGTGGGAAGCAGACAAACCAGTAGGCAAATGAGCACTGTTTCTGGGAGTGACGCGTGCTCTGAAGCAAACCCAAGAGATGACAGAGTGACGGGGGTGAGGTCCCGTGGTCAACGTGGTCAACGAGCACCTCCTCGAGGGGCGACATCTGCAAGGACCCCCGAACTAGCAGCAGGACCTGTCCGTGTGAGGAGCTGCTAGAGAAGCCTCCACTCCACAGGAGCTCATGTGCAAAGGCCCTGAGGCAGAGACGCTTGGCATGGACGGCCAACTCAGCTGGAGCCCGTGAGGAGGGGAGAACACAGGGATGGGGCGAGCAGGCCCAGAGGGCGGCAGTGGGAAGGCCCGGAGGCCTGAGGCCTGCTGGGCGCCTGACTCGTCTGCGTTCTCGATGGTCAGCCTGGCTGCTCTGGGAAGAAAGGGCCGCAGGAGGACACGATAGCTGCCAGGACGTGCGCCAAGCGGGGAAGGCCAGCCCAGCACCCGTCGTGGGCTTTCTCCCTTCTGTCTCCACAGCAGCTGCAGGGGTATCATAGAAAGAAACCGTCGAGGTGTTTTCTATTATTACCATTATTAAAACTCTGGGCCTTGCTTTCCGTTATCGCCTCCTCAGGCTCTCGGGCCCTTGGAGGAAGGTCCCTCAGGGTCTGCGTCTCTTTTCCAAGCTCCTGGTCTGAGCTCCTGCTGCAGTCGGCTCGCCCAGGCGGAGCCGCTGGGAACCTGATTCCGTGGGCTGTGAGAGCTCCAGCTGTGACCTCCTTGGCAGGTCGCCAGGTCAGCGAGAGCCGCCGTGGCACGTCGGATGGCGCGGACGCGCCGCCGTGGCCCCCGCCTCCAAGAGGACGACGCAGCCCGTGGCGGCTGCCTGCCCGCCTGCTCCTTCTCTCGAGACACATCCCTTCCCCATTCACCTCTTGGCTGCTGTGCAGGCCTCGTGCTAGTTTTGGGGATAAAGTGTTTTTACCCCAAAATGGAGCTTACACCCTCGAGGGGAGGACAAACCAACAAATAAGCAAATACAACCTAACGTGCAGGCACGAAAGGCATGTGATAGAATCCGAAGCCTGGCAACGGGCTCCAGAGAGATCAAGGGAGACTTAGACTCCTCCTGAGAACAGTGAGGCAGGACATCCTGGACGGGGGGCGGGCAGCGCAGCCGTCCAAGGCAGGCACCCTGTTGGCACAGAGGCTGCCAGTGTGGAGGGTGGGTGCCCAAGAGGACACGGGGCCCTGCTGGTAAGCAAGGAGCCAGCGATGAAGAGCCCTGTGCGCCCGGAGAGGGGCTGAATGTTTGCTGAGCGAGAACACGGCTGGAACCAGAAATTTCCTGTTCAAACAAGCATTTGAAGAGCAGCGTGAGTGGCCTTCAACAGGCCAAATCTACAGTCACGGGCTCGACTGAGACGACCAAGGCAGATGGCGCAGAGAAGAGGGAGGCCGGGGAGCAGCTCCAGACGTCCCTTCCTTACGCGGACAGGACCACGGAGGAGAGCAAGAAGAAAGGCTGTGGAGGGAGGTGAAGAGCCAGGAGACACCGAGAGGGAGAAGAGCCAAACAGGCAGCGGTCTCAAAATGAGAAGGGCCCTCCCAGCGTGAGCAGTCAGGGGGCCGGGGTGGCCCTCCCAGCGTGAGCAGTCAGGGGCTGGGGTGGCTTAGCAAGGCGTGGACGGGACGCACGCCCGAGGCAAGCCCGTCAGCACTTACGTAAGAGGCAGTGACATTTCAGAAGCAGAGGCAGAGTGATCCAGGCCGAGGACGGTGAGTCAGCTGGATGGAGCGTAAGGAGCGCGTGGAAAGCTCGGGCTAAAGGAGGAAGACAGCAGGGGCCCTGGGGTGCCGGGTTCAGACCCCTGCTAGACAAGCAGCCTTGGGCTCGGACCCCTCTGCGCCTCAACCGCTTCATCGCTGAAGTGGAGGGATCGCTGTATCCGGCGCGGGGGGCCACTGTGGTGAGCGAGGCGACACAAGGACAAGGTCCAGAGCGTGGCACGTGCTCTGCCGACACGGCAAACGCTACCGCGATCATTCTGAGGCTCTGGTCACAGAGGAAGGAAGAGGGGAGAGGTCAGTCTCCTCCGTGGAAAGCACTGTGACCAGGGCTCAGGGCCCTGCCAAGTCCAGAGGAACCCAAGGCCTTCCCATTCTTTAAGGCCCTGTTGCTCAGACTGGGGATGTGTCAGGCAGGATCACAGAGTTCATTCTGTTCGATTTTGTGGCCGTCAGAGGTGCCTCCTCCCCAGTCTCTCTCCTTCCCAGCACACGCGGGGATTATCCTTTCCTACCCCTTCTGATATTAGCCTTGCCCCGTGACTTACTCTGACCCATGAATCACCACGTGGCCTCTGCAGGGTTTGGTACCGGCGCATGATCTGCTCCACCTCCCTTTCCCTACCTCGGCAATCGCATATTGGGGTGGTGCTTCCATCAGCCGGTGTGGCCCACGGACTGGGATGAGTGGAGCCCCCTGCCGATCGCCGCTCGGCACGCAGTGTGAAATGAGATATAAGTTTTTGTTGTTTTGAGTCACCGCTATTTGGGGCTTGTTTGTTAATACAGCATAACCTAACCTATCCTGACTGATACAATCTTGATATGCGTATTTTTGATTCTTTAAAAACACAAGAAAGCACAAACACTTGTCATCTGTGTGCCCTTTTTGCACAGCATCTTTGGAAGGTGACGTCACAAGTCTACATTCAACATCCTCAGTCACGGAGGCCTCGGCTGCACGCCCCGCTGACCCTCCTCCACGAGTCCTTGTCCATGTCTACATAGGAATAAAGCAGATTCGAGGAAGTTACAAGGCCCACGTCAAAGTGCATCCTGAGCATCACAAGAGACCGATTTTATAAAAAAAGTGCAGGGGAACTTGTCATGTGCCAGGACTCCAGAGCAGAGGGGCAAATAAATAATGATCACCAGGCTCTTCCAGTCTCGTGTCTTTACTGCTCCTGTTTATTAGAGAAAGTACACAACCAGGGCAGTTTCCTGAACTAAAACACCAGCAGAGGGGCTCGCAGCTCTAGAGGCTTCTAATTATAATCTTAATTAAAACCAAAGGTCCAAAGCCCTTCTTCACACATTAGTTCCTTTCCAAGTTTGGCTTCCCCCCAGCTGTGCTCTAAAGTCTCAGGTGAAATACTCTAAATCCCCCTCTTCTTTTGGTAGCAGTTACTTACACTTGCATATCTGGGCTTCTTCAAATAGCACAGACCTGCAAACAGTCAACTTGGGAGCTGTTTGCTTTTGCTCTTAAATGAGAAAGCGTTTCCCATTCCTGAGTTCAAGGCGTGAAGGATATTTCCCGTCCCTGACTATTCCTCGCGCCATATGGAAACCCTAACTGCCACCCCTGAGCTCTTCAACCTCTGCCACAAGCAGCTTCCTCCTGAATTTTATACCCAGCGGGGGCTTCATCAAAGCCTGCGACCCCACCGGGCCCCACTCGGATGCCCGGTGACCACGGCGCGGGGAGGCGGCCAGGCGGGAGGTGCCAGCGGAGGGGGAAGGCCGGGCGTGCCCACGGGGACGGCGGCATGCGCGCTCAGGAGGACTATTCCGTGGCATGCCGACAGAGCCACGCTCCTGGAGCCGTCGCTGCAAACGTGGCGGACTGGCTGTGGGAGCACAAGGCCATCTTCAGAGTTCGAGGAACCCCACACGCTCGCTCTCCTGACTTTAGGAACGCTGATGCCGTCCTATTCCGGCCCCGGGGCCCACTCACCTAGCCCAAAGCCAGGCTCGAGGCCACGGCGAGGCTGCCAGGTCCCCTCGCACGCTTCCCCCCTTCACACACGGCCGTAGCATTCCGCCGCTTGACAGGCGCCTCCCAGGCAGTGGCCACGTTTCCCAGCCTCCTGTGCAGCGCGCAGGGCCCCGTGGCCGAGTTCGACTGGGCAGCAGGGCTCCAGCCCCCAGGGGGATCCCTTGAAGGAAGGGGCCCCCTGGCTGGGAGGGGGTGGTGGCGACGAGGCACGTGGACCCGTCACGGCGTCACATGTGCTACGTCACCCACCACCTCCGCGGGGAGCACACGGCCCCCAGAAGGGGCAGCTGCTGAAGATTGCTCAGAAGACACAAAGGTCCCGTGTTTGCTATTTTCCAGAAGAAGCTGGAAATCCAGGTGTTACATTTTTCAAAATCCCAATAATTCCGTTGACTACCGATTTTAACAATATATTTTCTCTCAACGCTACGCGAGCCAAACAAAATGTGCGTGAGCTGCGATCAGCCTACGGGTGCGAATGAACTTGCAGCCTCCGAGAAACCCGTGGGCTCCTTCCAGCACCCCACCTGCTTCCTGAGCTGCCACTGGCCAAGCCGCTGGGCAGTCTCCTAGACAGAAGCCCCTCTCTCTCCATCCCAAATCAGGGTGGCCGTCCAGAGAGGCCCAGGCGCCAGCCCTCGCCAGCCAGGGTCCTCCCTGCCTTCGTCTGCTCCTTCAGGCAGTATCTGGAGCCAAGGAGCCCCCTAAAATGCCAGCTGCACCACAAAGGACCTCCTGGGCAGCACTACACCAACACACCCGGCACAGCCTGCAGCCTGGACAGCATGGGGGGCTGCAAACTGAGACCCCCGCCCTGCAGGAGATGGACAAGAACATGCAACCACTGGGGCACGGTGTAAAAAGTGGGAAGTACTAAACACAAATGCTGAACTTCCGTGCGGTTTCAGAAAGCAGGCAGAAAGTGACTCCAGTCAGGGCTGTGGTGGAGGTTCGAGCGGGAATAAGCTCCATCCACACCCAGGCGGGTAAGAAGGTGAAGCCAGGGCCCTCTGCGCCAGCCCTCCAGGGCACGGGGAGACTCCTGGCGGGACCGCTTGGGGATGGCTGCACTGCATCCTGAAATACAGATCAAGCAGGCGGGCATTGTGGTCTGGAGAAATAAAAGCAATTTGGCACCTTTGACTTATAATTAACTTGTTTCATTAATTAACTGCTTCTATGCTAGTTTGCAAGCCCTGAAGAAACAAGGGCTCCAAAGAACAAAGAATGCTAATTGCTATTGAATAATCATGCCGGGTTTGGGGATGCGGACCCCAGAAGAGAGACATCCCAGCAGGGCGGGTGGGAACGGAGGCCTGGACTGCCCTCCTGGGCGCTGGGCTCGGCTGGGTGGGCGGCCCGTGGCCCTTGGGGGCCTTGAAGAGGAGAGGAGAGCAGCTGTGGGACTCAGCAGACAGCACCTTCACGCCACCCTAGCCCCCCGAGAAGCCCGGGACCCGAATCACTCGAGCTCGCTGCAGAGGGCGTGTTTCTCTTCAAGCCCTTGGGGCCTATCCACGGCACCTCTTTTCACAAATTCCCATGCTTGGTGGGCTGAACAGCTTATTATTCACCGCCTGCCCTTAAAATCAAAGAGGTGGGGCAGGGTCATCGCGGTACCCCCCACCCCAGGCCCAGGGGTGTTTTCCGCTGCCCCTCCCCCTTCACCCCTGCCCCCGCCACTGTCACATAACGCCAGGATGCATGTGCCAAGGCCGGGGCCCAGCAAGCAGTGCTGCAGGCAAAAGGCCTCTGCAGAGCACAGTAAGACAATGCCATGGGGACACTGTTCCAATCAGCCACTTATTTCAACCGAGGACCCAGCACAGTTCAGGAAACTGCTTTTCACGACAAAACAGTGGATTAGTGGATGATTGCATTATAGTGGGGATAAAAGCCTAAACTCATCTGTAGCAATTATTTTCAGCAAATTCCAAAATTGCCACCACCACAACCAACAATAAAATAACCACAAATAAGATAAAGGGGTTGGAGGAGAAAATGGTGTATGAGAAAGGGAGAGAGAGAGAGAGAGAGAGAGACTGAGACAGAGACCGAGAAACTCAGACAGAGAGAGAAACTGTGTGTTCCCCTCCTTTCCCTGCTGGAGTTGACATAATTTCTCTTCGCCTACTAATTTCCTCCCAAGGAGTGGGTGACTGCTCTGTGGCGAAGGCGGAAGCCTGGAGTCAGGTGGAACAGCGCAGGCGCTTCCTCCACTGACAAGCCGCGTGCCCTTGGGCGAGTCACGCAATCTCTCGGACCCTAGGGCCGCCTGGGACTTTTAAACAGTCGCCTTGGAGCGCTTGGAGGCCCCAGGCTGCCTGTGGCTCCCGCCTCCTGCCCGTCTACTTCTCCGAGTCTTGCTGGGCCAGGACAACCAGATCATGATTTCCAGCAATTTATTCATTTCTCTAAAATTGCTGCTGCACTCGAGGTGCCGGAGAAGTTCATTATCTCAGGGTTTTCCCACTAATGCTTTCAGGCCACTGGGTCAGCACAGAGGCCTGGGGCCGGGCCTCTGCCGTGAAGCCGGGAATAATCCGTGTACTTAGCAGAGCCGGCTCAGTGGCCCCGGGCAGCGGCCTGCCAGGAAACCAGCTCAGGACCCCCGCTGTGGCCCCAGCAACCGCCCGGCAGCCCCCTGAGCCCGCAGGACGCCTGAGTCCCCTTCGCTCGCCGTGCAGGCTGCACAGCCAGGCTCACCTGGCTGCTAAGAACCTCCACCTGCCACCAGGTCAGGAAAGTAGTTTCCTTTAGAATTCGGGCGGGGAGAGTACTTAAGAATTGGCATTACTGTTTAATAGCCCAGTGGCCCTTCCTCTTGCCAGGAGCATCCCCTCCCCAGGCCGGGCCCCCTCGGGGTGCCCTGAGCTCGACCCTCGACCGGGCGCCTCTGCGTGTAAGTGGCGGCCGCAGCCTCCTCCAGACTTAGACGGCTTTTCACACTTTGAATAAGGTTCAACAACTTTAATGTGAGTATTTTGGTTTTGTTCTTTTCTTTTCAAAATGGAATTTCCTGGGGAAAGAAGGAAGAAAAATAGCACCCCACAATTGAAAAGCTTAGGAAATTCAGAGAGAGAGTTCTAGAAGCAAGGAGGGAAACCACAGCCCCGAATTCAGCAATTCAAGGCCCAGAGGGTGCCTGGGGCTCCACCACCGCAAGGAGGCGGCGGCCCCTGTGAGAGGACACGATGCACTGGTGAAATGAACCCCACATCCGTGGCACCTGGAGGGGTGCCTGCAGTCCCTCAAATACTCCCTTTCTGTGCCGACAGGTCAACGACTGGCACTTCCTCCTCCTGGACTGAGCAGCATCTTAAAAATCACGACCCCTGGGAAGCAGCGGGGGCGGCAGACCTCGTGGCAATGGCCATTTCCTTCTCAGAGCCGAGAAGAGACGGGTGAGGGGGTGAGCAGGGGGCAGGGGGCCAGAGCCAAACATGCAGTCAGGGGGGCCGTTTCCTTTGCATCCCGGAATTACGGTTTTGTTCTTGGCACTCAAAACGGCAATTCCCCTCACCTCGTGTTTAAAACAATAAACAGAAGTAAATGGACCCTGTGGCAGTTTTGATATTATTTGTGAATTCCAAAAGAGATATGGATTATGTTTGTAAACTGCTCTGTTCCTCTGGCTGTGCTGCTCTTTGATTGATTAGATTCAGCTGAGAGTCTGATGAAATTATGTTAAGATCAGGGCTTTGACTCAACCTCGTCATTAGAGTGAGACTCAGCGTTGAGTCCAGCCCTTGGTGGGCTAATAAAACAGACTCTCACATGGAAGTAGACACACAGAGAAGATCCACAGAGGAGCCTGTGGCCCTGGGAAGAGAGACGAGCCCCTTGCCAGCCTACGGCTGAGGGCTGAAGAAGCTGGGCCACGGGGCCTTGAAAGGAAGGAGGAAGGCTGAGCCCTCGCAGACGTCACCCGCCATCTTGCTTCAACACGTGGCCAATGACTTTGGTGAGGAAGTCCCTCTTATGGTACCTTGAGTTGGACTCGTTAAGGCCTTGTGGCCATGAGCTTCTACCCCAAATTAACACGCTTTATAAAAGCCAGTGGATTTCTGGTACTCTGCAGCAGCACCCCTTGGGCTGCCTAATACGGACCCCAAGTGGGAGGTTCTCCACCCAGAAGCAATCCTGAGCATGAGGCCCTTTACCTTGTCGAGCGGCTCTCGGGAAGCTGCCCCCATCCCTCCCACCACCAGCTACAGGGACCAGCCCCGCGTTCTCCACTCTCCAGCCTGTGTCGAGCTGGCCACTCACCCTGCCTGGGCCTCGGTTTCTCTGTCTGGCAATGGGATAACAGGAACACCACTTCGTCTGTTTCCGGCCTCCTCGACCCAATGGCCACAAACTTGGCAACTTGAGACTACAACACAGGCCCTCTGGTTCTGGGGGCCAGAGGCCTGGAGCGGAGCTGCCGGCAGACAGCGCTCCCTGCCAAGGCCCCGCCCCGCTCCTGGGGGCTCCTGGTGCTCCCTGGCCTTTGCTCACTGCTCCGTCTGTCTGTCTCTCTCAGAACTCCCTCGGCCTCTCTCCCGTCAGGGCCAGGCCCTGCCCCGACCCCCAGGACAAGAGCTGCGCTCGAGGCCCTCTCCTTAACACAAGGTGACACTCGTGGGTTCAGGGGCTCAGCACGTGGGCGGCTCTTTGGGGTCCCACCATGTGGTCCCCACACCTCCCTTCCTGGGCTGCTGGGGACAAATGAGTCAATATCTGCTGAGCCTTTCCTTCATCGCTGGGCACTTAGGAGCGCTGCCTGCGTGCTAGGGTGATCATGCGTGAGCACCGCTTGCACGCTAGGATGACGCACGTGTGAGCGCCGGCTGTATGCTAGGATGATGCACACGTGAGCACTGGCTGCACGCTAGCTGCATGCTAGGATGATAATTATGCAAGAGTGGCAGCAAACTACGCTGATTCAGGGAGGGAGAAAATGCCTGTTCCGTTCCCTTCCTAACGAGCTCGAGGACTGGGAGCCAAAGTCGTTTCAACCTCGATCACCCACCCCTTTCCTATCCAAGAGGGGGCCCAGGAGCAGCCCGAGCCAGGAAGGGCAGATGCGGACGCGGCCAGACTTCTTTCACCGCCTCTACTTTCCCTCGCAGGTCACTGCAGCTATGAAAATGATGCCAAGTTCCCATTTATGTGACGGCATAGAATTTTATGTGTTTTTAACCACGTAAATTTCTTTAAAGGAAAATGAGTCCATTGGAAAAAGAGATAAGTAATAGACAGCAGACAGCTATGGGAAGAAGAAATCGTGAAGCCGGCGTTCTAGAAGAAAGGGGAAGAGGCATTCACCATTCAAAGGGCAAAGGCAGCAGGGAATGCAGCAGACGCCTGACGTGCATTTTTCACAAATCAATTCCACACAAATATGCACAAATTAGGGAAAGAAGATTTCTGCCACCAAGGAGTGGGAAATACTGGTGTGACATGAAAGTCCTTCTGGAAACAGGGAGCCCAAAAACAAGAAGTTTAGAACCAGAGCCCAGGGCTCCCCAGACAGCTCACCTCGGGCAGCTGGGGGGGGGAGGCGGTACATGCCCCATTATCATTTCCATGGTTGGGGGCCCCAGAGCCATCCGGGGGGGGGGGGAGCCGTCCTGTAGCAGCACCGCTCATTAACCCTTCAGCTCCTGCGCGGCTGCCTGACCCCACCGCCACGTGCCTCCACCTGGCTGGCCTGGCCCTCGCCCCTCTTCCCCTTTTCTTAAGGATGCTGACCAGAGGGGCTGCAGACCCCCGGCTCAACCCTGCTGCAAAAATGCCAGGGCTAGACCCAGAGCCTCGCGGCCCGAGTGAGCCCCAGGGCGGCCCCCGCGCCTCCCAGAGCCTGTTCACGCGGGAGGGGTCAGCGGCCCACAGGCCTCCCTCTTGCTGGCGGGCTGTGCTCGCACCCGCCGGCCAGGCCTGCTGGTGAGGAGGCAGGAAGGCACAGACGGCAGGCGCCTCTGCCCCAGCTCCGGGCTGCGCCGCCCGGCAGGTCAAGCAGGAGCCTGAGGGAGCGGTGCGGCCGGCACGTCTGCTCGTGGCTGTTTGTACACGAGAGCCGGTCAGTGCAGACCTCGACGGGGACGGGGACCAGGCCCGAGGGTCGCCGGGCTTCTGCGGGAACAGCATTTAATGGGCAGGACAGGGCCGCGGCGGGCCACATCTCCACACGGCCCCGAGGGCAGCGGGGGACGCGGCGTTTCAGGGTTTGCTTTGACCCAGGACGCGGCGATGGCGAGAGCCAACGTCCACCGCGAGCTCGCCGCGTCCTAGGCAGCTTCCAGCTTTAGCGCACTCAGTCGTTCGAGGAGGACGTGGGGATTGTCATCCCCATTTTAGAGCTGAGAAAACTGAGGCACGGGGGGAAGAAAATGCCCATGGCCTCGCAGAGTGCAGGCAGAGCAGGCATGTCCGAGGGGCCGGGGGGCACCGAGCAGGGGCGGGTTGCAGGCCCCCGCGTCGGTGAAGCCCAGGGCCCAGCGGTCTCGGCTGAAGCCCCGGCCTCACACGCCCCGGCCGCCCGGTGGTCGGATGCCGCAGCCTCCGCATCTCGGCCACCCCACTGCAAACGCGGAGACGACAGGCGGTCGCTGTGAGAGGCTGGGGCGCTGGCGGGTGGCAGCGGCTCCTGTTACTGCCGCCGCTGTTTGCTCTTGGGCTCCAAACAGACGCGTTGCTCGGTACACGGGAAGACCAGGAAGTCATCGGCGGCGCCAGCCGGAGCAGTGCCCTCTAACTCGACGCAGAGACCTGCCCCCGCCGCTGCCCGGCCCCGGGGGCTTCGGGCGGCTCTGCTCGCTGGAGCTGTGTCTGATGGCAGAGCCGCCCCCGCCCCACGGGAGGGTTTTAGAGAAACACAGAGTCACCGTGTGAAGTGCAGAAACCCCCAGTGCCTGCGCTCACCCTGCGGCGACGGGGTGACCCTCTGCTCCCGAGCAGGATCGGGGACCGAGCAGCTCCGTGGCACCCCTTGCGCCCCCTCCTCCGCCAGGCGGCCAGCACCTGCTGACCTCAGGACCTCCCCGGCCAGCCGAGGCTGGCCTCGACCCAGGGCGCGAGCAGGCAGGGGTGTCCACGGCTGGAGGAGCCATGCACTCCTGTCACATGCCAGGTGGGAGCTAGACCCAAGGAAGGGAAGCGAAGAAGGGGATCCACCCCACACCTGGGGAGGCTTCCCAGGGAGAGGAAGAAGCTCGGCCTGGAGCCAGCGGGAAGAGATGAGGGTGTTGGAGCAGGAAAAGGCGGCTATGTGGGAGGGTGGTCCAGGAAGGCTCCTTGGAGGAGGTGACCTTGGCAGAGACCCGAGCTAGCAGCAGACAGATCCAGGTGAGTGCCTGGGGGCATCCCCCAGGCCGAGAGACTGGCAGGCGTAGTGGCAGGGTGCCGGGAAGGATGAGCAGGGGGGCGGCGAGGGCACGTGGCGGCGGCCAGGAAGGTGTGGAGGGGAAAAGGCCTGGCCACACAGGGCTTCGTGGCACTGGGAGGGCCTCACACTCTTTCCGAGCAAGAATGGAAGCCATCGGAAGGTTCCGAGAGGTAAAACTGGGCTCCTCTGCATGCAGCAGGGAGAGTGAACTGTCCAGCAGGAAGGAGAGCAGGAGGCGGGAGGGGCTGGCGCCGGGGAGCCCTGGGGGGCGAGCGCTAAAGGGAACAAGGTGATGGACGTGCTGAAGACCACTGAACTGCGCTCTGGAACGGGAGGGGAATCCTACCTCAATACCGCTGCCCTTTCACCAAATCCCGGTGCCTGGGCCCGTGCCAGAGCTCCAGCGGCTGGCGGCTCCGAGCACTGGCCCTTCTCAGAAGTCCTCCAGGGTCCTGGTGGGCCCCCGGGTCCAGAGCCCCGTAGTCCATCCCCTGGGACCACCGGGCTGCGTGGCAGAGCGGCAGGCGCAGGCCTGAACCGGCCCACCACGCGCGAGTGGGCTCTCGGGAAAGCCACGCTTGGACGATCGCACGGGGCGGCCAAAGCTTCCACGGGTGCCTGAAGGTCCGTGAAGTCTCAGGGTTCCGCATACAGGAGCCGAAACCAACCCACGTCCTCCAAAGCCCCGGGCCGGAATTTTACAGTGGCTTCGCTCCTAACCGCCAAAACGTGGGAGCAGGCAAGACGCCTTCCCAGGAGAGTGGCTGCGCAGGCAGCCAGTAATAGAGGGAAACGCACCCTCACACACGGAAGACACGCGGGAGCCTGAGCGCGTGTTGCTACGTGAAGGAAGCCAGTCCGGAAAGGCTCCAGGCTGTAGGATTCCAACGATAGAACATTCTGGAAAAGGCAAACCTAGAGGGACAGCGAAAAGCTCAGGGCTTCTGTGTGACACAGTGATGGTGTCAAAACCCACAGCACGAACCCTGTGCAACCCGGGGACGTGAGGTAATGGCGACGTGTCGATGCTGGCTCATCAGTAGTAACACATGCAAAATGTTAACAGGGGAAATGGGGGATCAGAGTAGAATATGGGAACTCTCTGCTGTTTCTCCTCGATTTTTCCATAAACCTAAAACTGCGTAAAAATAGCCTATAAATAAAAAAGAAAAGTGACCAACGCTCAGTGGCATCTAAGAGTAGATGTTGCATTTGCACCTTTCAAGAGCCGTTTATGCAAGTCCCCGTATTTAATTCCCAGGCTGAACCACCGTCTGGGCCTGGCGAGGAGGGGGTGCCCAGGGCAGGAGGGAGGGCTGGGGGGCGGCAGAGGGCGTGGGAACGCGCGGGAGGGGCAGCAGGGGCCCCCAGACCGGGCATCGCCTGTGTCGTCTCGCTCTCTCTCCTTCTTCCCACACACGTTTACTGAGCACCTGCTACGCACTGGCCACTTCAGCCACGAACAAATACAAACAGACTGGCGACACGGGCAGTCTGGGAGCTGGAGCAGGGCGGCCTGGGACGTGGGTGGAGGAGCCTGCACCCTGCTGAGGCCGAGGTCGAGCCCCTCCCCCCCCCGGGACTGATCAGTGGTCACTGGTGTCCACTCGGCCTTCGCCCCCCTGGGCGGGCTGCAGGTAAATAACGGGGTCAGACTCCTGGCCCCGGAACTCTGAGCCCTGCAGCTCTTTGACAGCCCAAACACAAGCTCATTTCCTCATGGGGGGGGGGCAGAAGCAGAAAGCAAACCTGTTGCCATGTTCTCTGGCCCCTCTCTGTGGGGACTGACAGGAGCCACCTGACAGCGGGTGGGGGCTTAGCCTCGGAAACAGTAAGTCGGTAATGACTGCTAATGGCACCCCGGGCCAGACCAGCCCTGGAGCCAGCTGCAGCCGCCAGTTCCAAATATCACACTCACAGCAGACACGCTGGGTTTTGGCACCGAGGCTGTGGAATCAGAAGGAACCAGACTGAAGTCCCACTCAAGAGACTCCCGTTCCGCATGCAGGACAGGACGGTTTCGGTGGCACCGGGGGCCTGGGGGGAGAGGAAGGGAGCAGGCCAGGAGCCTGTGCACCCGAGACAGGAGGACTGGACGCCAATGGCTGTCCCCCGCGGGTGGAAGGCCGGAGGGACCCCACCAGCTGGTTTCCAGGCGCTCCGGGAAGCTGCAGGCTCCACTGAGACCCTACCTTTGAAGACTGCGGCCCCTGGTCTCCCACCTGCTCTAGGACACCCCAAGTGCTTCCCTCTGCCCTCGGCCCTCCCTCTCGTCCTTCCTTCAAGCCCCCAGGGCCTTGGCTCTTCAGGGGGCCTCCAGGGCGCCCAGTCCCCAGCTCTCAGCAGCAAGGACGCGCAGATCCCTCTTTGGAATGACGGGAAGTCTTGGTGCTAGCGGTGGTGACGGTGGCCCTGCACTGTGAGTGTCAGCAGCACTGACCCGCACGTGTGGATATGGTTAAGGGGAAACGTCATAGAGTAGCTTTTTTAAAAAGCCACGGAATCGCACTGCACGGTGGCCCTAAGGTGAACCGTGGCCTCTAGTTACTAGCACAATTATCAACATGTGCTGTCATCGGCTGTGACAAACGTGCCACATCAATGCCGGCGTTAATGGCAGGGCAGTGTGCAGGAGCCTCACAGCTTCTCTAATGAAATACACACATAGAGACTCAGCACCTACTACGCGCTAGCACACGGAGGTCACAGCTGTGAAGAAAACAGAAGCCCTGCTCTCACAGAGCCCAGAGTTGAGTGTGGAAAGACAGACAACAAAAAACGCCGACCAGTAAGATAGCTCCCAGATGAACCCACTGGGCTCTCCATTCTGCCACAAGCCCCACCACTCCAAACTGTCACACGCCTGCTACTTCACGCATTTCTGTCCCAGCCTGGCCCCTAAGGCCCTGGAGTTCAAGAAACCTCCCTTTTCCGTGTCAATGAGTGTTAAGGATGGAACATTCTGGTCTCTTGGAAGTCCAGATAAGCTTTTTTTTTTTTTTTAAAGATTTTATTTATTTATTCATTTATCCCCCCCTTGCTGCTTGTGCTCGCTGGGTCAGCTAACCACGCCGTGCGGGCGGGCTTGCCTTCACCAGGAGGCCCCGGGAACCGAACCCAGGGCCCCCCACATGGTAAACGGGAGCCCCACTGATTGAGCCACAGCCGCTTCCCCAGATAAGCTTTGACTACTTCCATTTTATGAGTCTCCTGGTATGGTCAAAAATTATGAAATGTCCAGACAGGTTTAAGTGGTGTATTTTTCAGGTATCCATTTAATGAATTAATTCTTTTACCTGCACATCCCTAATACGATATAATTGACCTGCTGAAAGATAAATACAGATTTTTACAGGAAAGAGCGATTCGGCAGGTGTGCGGTCTAATTAGGGGCACAGGTCTAACGTTGCACAAGAAATGTCTTCTTCTTCCAGGCTGCTCAGTGGTTCTTGGTGACGGACAATGTAGCCTCAAAAGTCGAGGGGCTGCATTCAAGACCCTTCGCCACCATGAGGCTGGGCCACAATCTCCCGGCGCCCCCGCCATGTGTGGGGCACACTGTCAGCGCCTGGTGGAGTTTGCTAGAGGCTGCCAAGGCAACACACCAGAAATGGGCTGGCTTTTACAATTGGGATTTATTCGTTTAAAAGCTTACAGTTTCAAGGCCAAGAAACATGTCCAAATCAGGCCTTCATCAGGAGATGCTTTGCTCCCCGTGGACCTATTGCCGGTGGCCCTGGATTCCTCTCTCATCCAGTGAGGCCCATGGCAGGGCACAGGGTGGGGCGCACGGCAGGGCAGAGACGGGGCACAGGGCAGGGCACAGGGCAGGGCACAGTGTGGGGCATGTGGCAGGGCACAGGATGGGGCCCATGGCAGGGCACAGGGCAGGGCATATGATGGGGCACAGACGGGGCACAGACAGGGCACAAGATGGGGCACAGGGCATGTGGCAGGGCACAAGGCGGGGCATGTGGCAGGGCACAGTGCGGGGCACAGGGCAGAGCACAGGGCAGAGCACAGGGTGGGACACATGGTGGGGCATGTGATAGGGCACAGACGGGGCACAGACAGGGCACAGGATGGGGCACAGGGCACATGGAGGGGCACAGAGTGGGGCATGTGGCTGGACGCATGGTGGGGCATTTGACGGGGCACAGACGGGGTACAGGATGGGGCACAGGGCACGTCTTGGGGCACAGGGCAGGACATGTGGCAGGGCATGTGGTGGTGCACAGACGGGGCACAGACAGGGCACAGGATGGGGCACAGGGCACGTGGCGGGGCACAGGACGGGGCACGTGGCAGTGTCTGTGGGTCTCTGTCTTCTCCTCTGGGCCCCGTTGCTTTCTGCTCCATCTGTGGCTTCCTCTCAGCTTCTGGGCGTTTCTTTCTCTGCAGCTTTTCCAATCCCAGTTTTTAAGGGACGCCACTGAGAGGACTGAAACCCACCCTGGGGCACATAATTAATCAAGAGCCCTTCACCGAAGTAACTTAATCAAACGGTCCCACCCACAACAAGTTCACAGCCACAGGAATGGACCAGTGTCAAGAACATGCTTTTCTGGGGGCCACAAAACACGCCAACTACCACCGCGCCTCCGAGGTGAAGGTCCACCAGTGTGAACTGGGCCCAGCCACGGCCCGTGCGTGCAGGGCAGGCCGCGGTGGCTGGAAGGGCTGCACCAGTGCCTGCGGCGCCAGCTAGGGGTGCTGAGACTCGCCCACCCCTCCTGAAGCCCCCGTCACCGGGGACACCGACCTTGCGGCGGACTTCCACGAGTACCCGGGTGCCTTCCACACACCCACCTCCTTTGGAACTGTGGCCTCTTTTAAACCCCACCCTTGCCCCAGTCGAGGGGCTGTGGATCTACAGTGGCCTGATAAAACTGTAGCAAAAAACAGAAAGTTGGACAACACTAAGTGCTGGCGAGGACATGGGCAAACTGGAGAGCAAGCGGGAGGACCGTGCTCAGCTCAAGGAGGCACGTCCCTCTGGCCCACCACCCGCTCCTGAGCACGGGCCCCAGCACGGCTCTCACTCAGGACCCCGAGGGACGTGGCAAGGCCTTCCTAGCAGCATCCTTGTGGAGCAGGGCGCTGGAGCCCACCTGGACGCCCTCCCTGGGAAACGGGCGACCAGAACCTGGTCAGCGAACACGCCGGGACACCATGCAGCGGTCAGAAGTCACCAACCGGACGTACCCACGGCACCACAAGTCAAAGTAAGAGCCGGAAGGTCTAGAGCACAGCAGGCGTCTGCTCATGGAAACACCTGCATGTGTGACGGCGCCACACTTCGTGGAGCTGCGAGTCCAAGGGCACAGGCTGAAGGGGTTGTCCCGAGAGACAAGGCAATGGGAGGGACACTGGAGTCCCAGGGAGGGAGGAAGAGAGAAAGAGGAGCGAAAGAGGGAGAGAAGAGAAGGAGGGGGAGGAACACCGCAGCAGCTGGCAAGGCTGGGAGTCAGGGTGGCCCCCCAGCCCCCGAGGCAGGCGCCTGAGCAGCCCAGGGCTGTGAAGCAGAGGGGAGCCCCCCACCCCACACAGTCAGCTTAGCAGAGGGTGCGGCCAAAGGGGATGCGGAGGGAGTAACAGGCCGTGGAACAAACGGACCGAGGAGTGGAGGACAGAGCTTTCTATCGGGTGGTGTCAGTCCTGTCCTCCCTGGGTCCCCAGGGCCACCGGACCGCCTGCCTCCAGCAGCGGAGGGGGCGCCTGGGAAGCTCGTTGTAAACCCTGCACCCCGAAACGGCTCCTCACTGAGATGTCCCAGGGAGGCTCCTCGGCCCAAGGAAGCGCCCAAGGGCCCCTCTGGCCCTGCTTGGGGGTGTCGCAGGGTCCCAGGCCCCTGGGACGAAGCTGTCTGTCAGGGCGGGAGGGCTTGAAGCGGGAGCCAAGGGCGCTCAGGACAGACAGCCGCCGTCGCCCGGCCTGCAGGGCCCCAGCAGCGCTCTTTCTCGTCCCTGGGGCCGCCGCGGTTGGCGGCACCCGGGACGCCCGTAAGGACCGCCCCCCCCTCCCGTGTCCGGCCTGCCTGAGCCTGGCGGGTGGGTCCCTCTGGCGGGCTCGCGGCGCTGACCCGCATGTCCAGGCGTGGCGGGCTCGGAGGCTGCCACCCCGAACGCCTGCCCGGCTCCTCCGGTGACGGTGCCGCTGCCAACCTCTCCCTGACCCAGTTTGTCGTCTTCAGAGGGGACGGCGGTTGCCAGCGTGGAAGAACCTCGAAACACTTTGCTGGGTGTCCCGGGGACGGTGCCCCAGGGCCAGTCACCCACCTGCCTCCCACACCACGCCCCAGCCGGGACACCCCAGTGTCCCCCCACCTGCAGCTTTGCAATCCATGTCACATGAACACCCCAAGATCTGGGGGTGGGGCAAACACCCAGAGGTTTCCGGAAGGCTGGGAAAGCAGAGGGGAAGGGCACCTGGGTGGGGGCTGTTATTTTTCAGGGACCCCCCCACAGACACACAGTGAACCTACCAACAGGGTGAGATTGAAATGCTCGCCCTCGCTCGGCGCCTCGCCCACTAGTTCCGGGCCTGGGGAGAGAGTGGCACGGACCCCAGCCCCGGGCGCCCCCCAGCCGGGCCACACTCCCCGCCAGCCCGCCTGCCACCTGGAGGCGTGGCTCCGCTGCTCCTAACTCCCCGCCTGTGGCACTCACCTGCCCCGCAGGCAGGGGCTTCCTCTCTCTTTGGTGGAGTCTCATTTAGAGATGGGAGACGTGGAGAAACGGGTGCTGGACAGCGCTGCCCTGCGCGCCCCTGGCCCCCCAGCCCCCCAGCCCTGCGGCTCGCCCCATCCGCAGGCCCCAGGCCCTCTACAGGGCTGGCAGCACCCCGGTTCCGTGCCCTTGCCCTCCCGGCTCAATGGCCAGGGGCCCCTTGTCTGGGTCCCGGCCCCCAGAGCAAGCCCGCGGCCCCCTGCCCCTGCCCCTGCCCACCAGCGGCCCCGGGAGACGCGCCCCCGGCCCCCGCCCACTAACTTGCAGGGCTGGTCCTGCGTGAGCGCTGCGTTGCCGGGGCAGCTCCCGGGGCCCAGCAGCCCGCACGCACATCTGTCCTCACGAGCTCTGCGCGGGGTCTCGGAGCCTGACACCCCGGTGCCGGTGCCGGCCGAGCGGGCTGAGGCGCGCACCGCCAGCTGCTCTGCGCTTCCATTTCCGCCCCGCATCCCTCTCCCGGCTCCAGCCCGAGCCCCAAGGAGACCCACCCTGCCCCCCGAGGAGCCAGCCGCGAAGCACTTGGTCATCCCGCTGCTGCCCGCTGGCTGATGTCAAACTCCGCCCGCCCGGGGGCTTTTCGAAAGGCGGGGAGAAGCCCGCCAGCCCTTCCCTCCTGCAGCGGGCAGCAGGGCGGGCGGCCGGCACGCGGGGCAGCGCGAGCCCCTGGGAGCCTCCAGCCGCTCCCCGCGCCCAGCCCGCGGCCTCGCCCGCCCGGCTCCCCGCACCCCAGGCCGCAGGGCCCCGCAAACGCTGCAAATAAACTTTGGGCAGCCCGCGGCGCGCGAGCTGAGGGGAGCCGGGCTCAGCCTACCTGGACGCAGCGGGGCGGGCTCCCGGGGTCCCGGCGGAGAGGACCGCGGCCGGCGGTGGCAGCGCCCAGGCGGGCAGGGGCCGCGGCCGGGGCGGGCGGGCGCAGCGAGGGCGGCGAGCAGGGGCAGGGGGTGCCCGCGGCGCGGGGCGGCTGGCCACGGCGCCCTAGCTGTGTGCGGGCGGCTCGCGGGCCAGCGAGGGACGAGGGCCGGGAGCGCAGGGCGCCGTGCGGCAGGTGCCAGAGCCGGGAACGTCAGTGTGGAGGCGCACACGCACACTCACGCGCGCCAAGATGGCTTTCTCCTCGCCGCCAGCTGCTGCTTCCCAGGACGCGCTCAGAGGCTGCTGGAAATGGAGGCCAAGCGGCTGTCCCCGCCGACAGTGCAAGCTGTCCCCTGCCGGCCACCAGCGTCCCCTGCAGCGCCCGGCTCGGCCGTGGGCGTGCAAACGGCCTCTGCTCTGCTCCTCCAGCCCAGGGACCCACATGCTGCCAGGAAGCCGAGGGCTGTGTGGGGCTGCCCGAGCCTTGGGGTCCTTGCGCTCTCGTCCCACTCCCCGGCCGCTCTGCCCCCAGGGACCGCGGCCGCCCCCAGAGCCTCGGGCTGCGGCACGGCTGCTCCAGCGCCCAGCAACGGGGTGCTGCAAGAGAGGGCACCGGGACCCCGAGCCTGGCCTCCCACACACACTCACATGCACACTAACACATACATCTAGGTGCACGCTCGTGCACTCACACTTATGCATTCACACTCACACACTAATGCACTCATGCACAGGCACACTTTTATGCACACTCACAATGCACACTCATGCCTGCTCACACTTGCACGCACTAATGCACTTGTCTGCACACATGTGCACATACACTCACACACGCTCACACTCGCACTAATGCACTCTCACTCGCACACACTCGTGCACTCACATGCACACTCATGCATATATATGTGCACTCATGCATTTACACTAATGCACTCACACTCGCACACACTCACACATGCACATGTATATACATTCATACACTCACATGCACTCACACACATTCACACATACACACACACAAAACATAGGCACGCTTCTTCCCTGGGGTAAGAACCCCCACATTCCTTATTTAAAGATGCTAAATAACTTCACTCCTCTGAAGGGAAGGCCCCTGTGTTGGGGCTGCAGGGTCCTCGCAGTGGCTGCCTGCGGAGGGGCACCCAGGAGTCAAGGAAAAGCCACACGACCAGCAATGCTTTGTACAAAAAGGAGCCACCCCCAGGTGCTTCCTGGTAATAGACGGACTTCACAGGTGTCAAACAGACAAGCTGATGAAAGCCCGGCAGCTCTGACCCAGCAGCTCTGCTTTGTCCTGAAGGAACCACAATGACCTGAAAGCTAGGATGGCCAAAAGGAACCTCCTTCCCTCTCTGTCACCATGGCACATGGACTGGGCAAAAGTCTTCTCATCCAGGACTCAGCTTCTGCTCCCCAAACATAGGGATTGTCTTTACCTGTGAGAGGAGGAAGGCCTCTTTCACGTCCCAAGGCCCATGTCTACCCGTGGGCGTCACCCAGAAAACTTCCTGCTGACACCGGGAATTCGGTGGCGAGACAGCCAACCCCCACCCCTTCTATCCACAGGCAGAGCTACCAGGGCCCAGCAACCCCCATCCGTCAGGAGACGGGGGCAGCACAGGGCCCTGGAGACACTCAGGAAGGGGACCCACGCTGGCTTAGGCTCGACCTTGACTCTATTCGTGTGACCTTGACCATATCAGGCTGTTCACTCACCCTCAAAATATCATATCATATCATATCATATCATACAAATATAATATAATACAAATGTAATATAATATAACATAATATAATATAATATAATAATGCAATATATCTTATAACGCCTGCTTCATGGGGCTGCTGTAGAGGATAAAGTCTGCAATGGAAGAGAGTAAAGCCATCTCCTTAGACAGCACTCGTTATTTTGGAAAGTCATTCAAAGGTATGAAAATGCTTCCGACCTGGCTTCTCAGGAGAGGGAATTAATTGTACGTGTGCTCACATGTATGTGATATAGAATTTCCCGCTTCAGCCACGTTTAAGTGCTCAGTGGGGGTCATCAGTTACATTCGCAGTGATATGCTCTGCTGCCATCTCCACCATCCATTACCAAGACGTCTTCATCCCCTACAGGAGATGAAGGAGCGAACCCCAGAGAAACAAGTTCTTATTCTTAACCCATCCCCGTGGGCGTGAACCCACTGTCAAGGGGCCTTTTGATGAGGTCACGTCTAGCTAAGGTGTGGCCCAGCTGAACTGGGGGTTCTCGATCCTATTACTAGAGGCATTATAGAGAAGGCCACAGAGAGAGAAGCCACGGGGAGCAGCCAGGAGCTGGAGGCCAATGGAGCCAGGAAAAGGAGAGGACACTGCCACGTGTACTGCCGTGACGGAAAAGCCAAGGACACGGGTCACTCACCACCAGCCCCAGACGGCCAGTCTTCAGGGAGGAAGCATGGCCCGGCTGCCCCCTCGATTTTGGACTTCTCCTAGGCTCAACACTGTGAGCCAATAAATTTCTGTGTTTAAGCCAACCATTGTGTGGTGTTTGTTTCAGGAGCCAGGAAACCAGGACAGCCCCCAAAAGAAACTCTACACCCATTGAGCAACAGCTCTCCTCTTCCCCCTCCACAGCCCCTGGTACCCACGCATCTATTTTCCGTACAATTTGCTTATAAGTGGAATTATACGATATTTGTCGCATAGCGCCTGGCTTATCTCACCCAGGATGAAGTCTCCACGAGTCACCCATGTAGTAGCACGTATCAGAACTTCATTCTTTTTTAGGGCCGAATAACACTCTGTTTTGTGCACATCCTACCGTTTGCTTATCCACTCGTCTGTTGATGGACACTTGGGGTGCTTCCACCTTTTGTCTGCTATCAACAGTGGACTACAGGTGTCTGTTTGGGTCCCTGTCCTCAACTCCTTTGGGTACATGCTCAGAAGGGAGCACGAGGCCACATGGTGATCCTGCGCTTACCTTCCCAAGGAACCGCCATGCTGCCCCCCCAGCGGCTGCACCTCTCTACATTAGGAACAGCGGTCATTTTTGAAACAATCCCAGAGACCTAACAGGCACACCATCCAAAGTTCAGAAGCAATTGAGCCACAAACGTATTTCCTTCCCGCTCTCGGCCGTGGCTGTCGTGGCTGTGCTGAGGCCAGAGCTAAGCTCCGGTGTCCTCGTCATGGAATTTCCTATTTGCAGGATCCCCCACTCCAGGGTCTTGGTGACAGCCGAGGACATTTGGTGGACTGGCCAGCCGAGGCCCGAAGCGGAGACCGCACCTGCTGAAAGCTGCCCTGTCGAAGCGAGAAAGGAAGCAGGGATTGCATCTCTTGGTATCATGTTCTAATTTCATAAGAATTTGGAGAATTTCATGCATAAAATACTGGAATATGAAACGCATTGACCCATTTCATAGACATCCTCCTAGGTTACGACTGCTGCGGACGGAGCCATTCTGCTTCCATGAGGAATGCTCAAAACGGAAGGAAGGACTCGTCCGGCTCTGAGAAATGAGCTGCCATGGCTGAGACCAGCTACCTTGAGGAAATCACAAGCACCAAGCTCTTCGGTGCTTGTCATAAGTAACCAGCACCCTCCTGACCGGGACATCGACCCCCCAAGTCCCTGCTATTAGCTTGGTCTAGCACGCTATAAACACTCCTATAAATCATTCACCACTCGGGGTTAGTTTTGGTCCTGGATGCAACGAGTGTTTGCCAGATGCCAGAGAAGCACCAGACGCGAAGCTACATCATTCCATGCAAAGTTTTCCAGCCCTGCATCTGGAGAGAGCACAACGGCAGTTTCCATGCAGAACTGCTGCCAGGGAAAACGCCAGTCCTGCAGCTCGCTGCGCTTCCGCGGGCTCGGCAGCAAAGCTGAGTGTGCCATCGTCTCAGGGCTAAAAGCAGGTCTGTGCCAACCCTGACCACGGGCGGCTCCACGCAGCACGGCGGCTGCCCCGTCAGGCCGGGCCCGAGGCCAGTGGCCGCGTGTGGCCACCTCGGCCCTGCCAAGTGGCCTCTTGTGGGCTGGTGTTCATTTCACGCTCGGCCCCGTCGAGAGTCCGACAGGGCCTGCTCGATGCGCTGACCACAAGCGGGGGCGGCCTGGCCGCCCGCAAGGCACGCGGTGCCGGGAGAGGGCGGCCGTTTACCTGGAAGGCCCGGAACCAACGGAAAGCCCGCTCCAGGGGAGGGCAGAAGAGAGAAGAGAGAAGACTACAGAGAGAAGTTATGTGAATTCTATAACCAAATAGAAGAGCCTTTTGCTTTTGTTCACAGCAAAAATATGTTTGTGGGGGGCGGATGTGGCTCAAATATTTGGGCGTCCGTCTCCCATATGGAGGGACCTGGGTTCGATCCCCGGGACCTCCCGGTAAAATAAAGAAAAAATATAGAAGGCCCGTGGACCACCAGGCCCTGCAAGTGGGCGAGACCCAGACCCTGCAGGCGGGCACGCCCCCAGGCCCCCAGAGCAGGCGAGCCCCCAGGCCCCGCGAGCGGGCGAGCCGCCAGGCCCCGCGAGCCACGCAGCCATACGGCGACGTAACGGGAGAGCGACACAAGGGAGAGCCAAGACGAGATGCGCCAAAAAAACAGGAAATGAGGTGGCACAGGTGACAGAACGCCTCTCTCCCACATCGGAGCTTCCCAGGATTGAATCCCGGTGAAGACAGGAGAAGGATTAGAAGAGAGGGCGGGAAGCAGACGCAGAGAATTGCCCAGCGAATGGACTGCGAATGGACACAAAACAGGGAAAATGGGGCAGGGGTGGGGTTTAAAATGGATAAAAGGAAATTAAATAAATAAATAAATCCTTAAAACATGCATGTAGATTTGTGTGTTATCTGTGCATTGTGGCATGTTATTTGAGGGAATAATACTAATATACAGAAATTAATAGTTTTCCTATCTATGAGCACAGCCCTTTAGGAAATATGACGAAAGAGAAAGATTCATTTGTAAGAGCATCCAAAAAGGAAAACAGACCTAGAGATGATGCGAGGCAGAATGTGTGAGATATAGGTGGAGGAAGCTGCAGCCTGCTGTTGAGGAGCCAAAAAGGAAACGCAAATAAAGAGAAAAGCATACCCTAGGCTTGGTAAAATTCTCCCTCAATCAACTTAAAAATTTAATGTGATTACAAAAGACATAACAGCAGGAGTTTCTAGATTTGTAGACACGTGGTCCAAACTTCATCTGGAACTACCAGCATGAAAGAATAACCTGGGCGTTTTTTTATTGAGGGAAGTCTAGAGTGTTGAAAGGAGACTCGGCCCTAGCAGATATTAAAATGCATCACAAAGATCACAGCAACTAAAATTGTTCAGTCCTGGGGGGCGGGTGTGGCTCAAATGTTTGGGCATCCGCCTCCCATATGGAGGGACCTGGATTTGATCCCCGGGACCTCCCAGTAAAATAAAATAAAATAAACAAACAAACAAAAAATTGTTCAGTTCTGGCACATGAACAGGTAGATCAGAACAGAACTGGTCATCCGTACTGGATCTAATTACATATGGGAATTTAATATAAGATACAGTGGTACTGCTAATCAATGAGAAAAGTTACATTATTCAATAAGATACTCAGAAAATTGGATAAATAAGGAAAAAGTTCTTATGCCAAAATCAATTTCAGATGAAACAGGAATTTAAATATATAATGGGAAAATTAAATGTCCTAGAGGAAACCATGGATTTTTTTCCCGTTATTTTGGAAGAAAGGACTTTCTATGCAAGACACAAAACCCAGGAACCATAATAAAAAGCCTGATTAAATTCAACTTCATGAAAACTTAAAACTTCTGCACAATCAAAAAAAAAAAAAGCCACATATGAAATCAACAGGAAAGCAAGAAACTGAGACTATTTGCAACACATAATTCAGATTTCAGTATAAATCCAAATTTTGTAGGCCCTGAAACTTTTTCTGTTTGGGGACCATGCTTAATGAAAATAAAATGCAGAAAACACTAACACAAAATTAAATACAAAGGTGCTTAATTACGAGGAATGAGGGAATAAATTATAATAATTTCCAGATTTTCAAAAGCTGACAAATCCCTCAAATATCATAAAATCCAGAAAAATAACATTATATTTGTGTTAACTAACTGCCTGCCACAACTCTAATACTAAGTGTGTGGGGATTTTACATTTTTTGGCTGCATACTCTTTGAAAACCTCTTCATATGACAATGATTTTGTAGCATTATTTTCTTTCAAGAGAATAGAAGGCAAAGTCTTGCCCTTGGCATGACTGATCACATTAGTCTATTGATAATTGAAAGTTTTCTCCACCAGGTTTCTTTCATTAGAGCTGTAACAGGTCCTTGCTGCTGAGATTCTCCTCCTGAGCTGGTCCTGGGAGCACAGGAATTCTAATCAATTCCATTTGATTTGACACAAAAAGGAAAAAGACATCTAGGATTGTTTATAACTTTGTTTGCCGCGTTATGGGGATTTTCCAGGCCCGAGACACTCCGTTCCGACCGTGAGTTGGTAGGACCCACTGACGGCCCCTGCCACCTGGGCTTTGGGCTGGGGACACTCTAAACCTCCTCCTTACCCACCACCCCTAGCGCCTGGCACCAAATGCCAAAGGCCATGCCCCTGTCACGGCACGACCTCGACCTCAGAGGGTCGCGGAGGCCGATTCCGCCTGCAGGGCCGCTGTGCCTGGAGATCATTCACCCCAGGAGCAGCAGGAAACCCTTAGGCCCGTCCACTGAGGTGCAGGCTGCCACGCGGCCAGGCCCCCAAAACGCCCGCTGTCTCTCGGATGCCACTGGCACCTAGGAGGTTACAGGTAAGTGAGTGTGGTTAGAATAAGTCACCTGAGTAATTCTGCCAACACGTTGCTAGGGGCCTCCCCAGGACCTAGTGAGGGCTATCGAGTAAGGGGCTCGGAAGCTTACGCTCAGTAGGAAAAAGACCACAATGTAATGTGAAAACTGGCAAAGGGTATAAAGAGGTGGTTCCCTCTCCCCCCAAATACGTTTAAATCACAAGGAGGAGTTAACACGATATAGTCTCTAAAATATATTGGGGGGTGGGGAGTGTGTATACATCCTTTCCTTCGTACACACGGCAGGATGTCTGCATATGTTAGGCTCTTTCCGGAAGCTCACAGTGTGAGCCAACTGCTCTTGGCAGAGGAGCCAGGGACGTTTTCCGAGGGTAGGAGACTCTCCTTTGACCTTTGCTTAATGTTTATTTTTTACCATATGCATATGTTACTATTTTTTTACTCAAAGCACTATTATTTATTAACACTCTTTGAACTAAACCTAAAGACGATCACTTTTGCTGTATCTGAAGTAAACTTCTGGATATTTTAGAAACCTTATGAAGTGGTGTGTCAATAAAGGACACAGGTCGTGTGGAAAGAAGACCCATCGTTTAAACATCTGTTTAACTTTGCTAGGAGCGGACGGGCACACAGGCCATGCGGAACAGCAGAAAACCCAGACAGGTGCGTAGGCGGCTGCGTCTCACGGCCCTTCCGGAGTCGCATCTACCCCTAAACCTGTGCAGGCGTGAGGTCTGCGCAACTCAATCACCACGATGGAACAGCGGACGGAAAGCTGCCAAGACGAAAATGGCCCTTGATGACCCAGCAAAATCATAGTTCACATGTGAACAACTGAAGACCATTTTAGATTCTAAGCAAATCCATGTTTCCATTTCCTGCCTAGGCTTTCTGGGAAGTGGGAGAAATGGGCGCCGTCCCATCCAGCCCCCTCTCCAGCCCCGTCCCAAGCCCTTTGCTCTCAAGGAGAGCGAGGCGCCTCCTTGGGTGTCTGGTTCGAGGTAGCTGGGGCTCCGAGCCAAGCTGCCAGGGGTCGCTGCAGCCACAGCAACTCCTTCTGAGACTCTTTTAGCAAGTGCTCCATGTTGGTGAGCTTCTGGCCAGCAGATCCCTTGTGTTAGAAAAGCACAGTCCTGCAGTAAATCCTGGGGTCGGGGTACTTGGGGGAAATTACCCCGTGTTTCTGTGAAAATGCGAAGAGGAGAAGATGGCAGAGCGAGACGCTTCAGAGCTCCCTCTCCCTGTAGAAGCCATAAACAACCAGCAAGAACCAGCAGAAACTTCTCTCTCAAAGATCCAGAAAACAGATAAAAAAATACAGTAATAGGGCGAGCACCTGGTAAATGAAAAGGCCACTCAAAGGCAGTGGGACCTCCTGGCCCCCTGACTGGGCCCCTCACCTGCTCAGCACAGAGCCGCCTGCACTCCTAGCTCAGACCTCCAGCCCCGGTTCCAGAGGGAGCAGAGTAGCCTTCGTGCACCTCTGAAAGCTCACAGGGTCTGGCCCAGTCTGTCTGCTGGTGGCCTGAGGCACTCGTGTGTAGAAGGCGGCTCATGGCACTCTCCTGCAGAACACTGGGGGGGGAGAGCAGTCAGGTGGCTGCCTGGGGCAAGGGATGGCTGGCTGTAGGGAACTGTTTACTAGGGAAGAGGGAATATTTGGAACCATGGAAACAGGGGGTTCCGAGGGCCACACATGCATGCCCAAGACAACAGGCATGTGTAGAAGGACCAGGGAGGCCCCATGCCTTGGCCTGGAGCTGCTCTTTAAACTCATTTTATGGATAAGCCCCCAAGGAGAGCACTTGCAGAGGTCAATCTGCAAAGGCTGGGAAAGGTGTTTTTGTCTTTTCCTTCTTCTTTTAATTTGATTAACTCCTATTCAAGGAAAGCTCTGTCTTAACCCTAGCTGGACACAAGCTTAAGGAACAGATGCCTCAGAGTCTAAATTCCAGCAATAACTCTTTAAAATAGCAAAATGTCCAGGTTTAAACAAAAATTACTAAACACATGAAGAAACAGGAAGTGATGGCCCAGGCAAAAGAGAAAATTAAAGCACTAGTAACCATTAATGAGGTGGACCAGACCTGGGACATACCAAAGAATTTTTTTAGTGACCCTAAATATGTTTATAGAGCTGATGAAAAATATGGACAAAGAAATATGGACAGGAAAATGAACACAAAGAGAATATCAATAAAGAGAGGGAAATTCCCTAGAGGGGTTCAACAGCAGATTGGAGCTGGCAGAAGAAGGAATTGGTGAAATTGAAGATCAGACTATGGAAATCATTCAGTCTGCAGAGTAGAAAGAAGGAAAGTTAACAAAGCCTGAGGAAGCTGTGGGACACAATTGAGCATACCAATATCCATATTATGAGAATTCCAGAAGGAGAAGAAAGAGAAAAAGGGGCAGAGAGAAAATTCAAATAAGTAATGGCTGAAAATTTCCCAAATTTAACAAAAGACATGAATATACACACCCAAGATGTTCAATGAATTCCAAACAGGAGGAAACCCAAATAGATCCACATCATGACATATTATAATAAAATTGTCACTGGCCAAAGATAAAGAGAGAATTCTGAAAGCCACAAGAGAGAAGCAACCCCTGTCATATACAAGGAAGCCTCAATAAGATTAAATGTCAATTTCTCATCAGAAACCAGGGAGGCAAGAAGGCAGTGGGAGGACAAACAAAGTGCTGAAAGCAAAAAAAAAATGGCATCCACAAATTCTATATGCAGCAGCACTGTCTTCCAAAAATGAGAGAAGGATTAAGACATCCCCAGATAAGCAGAAACTGAGGGAGTTCATCACCACTAGGCCAGCCCCACAAGAGATGGTAAAGGGAATCTTTTCTTCAAGTTTAAAGGAAAGGACACTAGACAGCAGACCAAAGACACATGAAGAAATAAAGATCTCCAGTGAGGGAAACAACACAGGTAAATATAAATGTCAGAACTGTTGTATTTTTTATTTGTAAGTTCACTTTTTACTTCCACAGGACTTAAAAGGCAAATGCATAAAATGTAATGAGAAATGAGTAGTTTGGAACTCATAACACATAAATATGTAATTTGTGACAAGAACTATATAAATTAGTAAATGGAGGGAAAGAACATAGTTTGTGTACTATTGAAGTTATGCTGGTACCAGGGCAAATGAGCCTGTTATAGATTTAGGATGTTAAACTTAAGCCCCATGGTAACTACAAAGAAAATATTGGAGAATATGCAAGCCCAGAGACTTTAGAGGACAGGTTTCCAGGGGGAATGGGGAGTTAATGCCTAATGGATATAGAGTTTCTGTTTGGGGAGATGGGAAAGTTCTAGTAATGGAAGGTGGTGAGGGCACCACAATATTCTGAAGGTGGTTAATCCCATTGAATAGTTTTGCTTGGGAGTAGTTGAGATGGGAAAGTTTATGTTGTATGTATGTTCCCAGAATTTTTTTTTTTTAAAAGAGCAATTAAAGAGACAATGACAATTAAATATAACACATGATCCTGGATGGGATCTAGCAAGGAAGGAGAAAAGTCTCAAAAGATATTATTGCAACATATGGGGGGGGGGGGAAACTGGACCATAGACTGTAAGTTTTATATCACTGTTCCATTGCTTGAACTTGATACTGTACTAAGGTGATTACATAAGTAAATATCCTTGTTCTTGGGAAATGTACATGGCAGTAAGAAGTGTTCAAGGAGCATGGTGTGTGCAACCTACACTCAAGTGTGCAGAAGATGGATTGATAGGTAGAAATGGCAACTGTGGTGAAATCGTAAAATGAGTGATCTTGGTATCTGGGGGTGGGGTATGTTGGAGTCTCTATAGACAGTTTGTCTTATTTTGTAACTACCCTGTAAGTTTGAAAGTATTTCAAAATAAAA
>JAKSZT010053817.1:4983869-5028481 GCA_026826555.1 Tolypeutes matacus | reverse complement strand
TGTCCATCTTTGTCTCTTACAATAGTTTTGCATTTAAAGTCTATTTTGTCTGATATTAGAATAGCTACTCTTGCCCTTTTTTGACTATTGTTAGCTTGTAAAATGGTTTTCCAGCCATTCACTTTCAGCCTCCTTGAATCCCTGGGCCGAAGGTGGGTTTCTTGTAGACAGCATATAGATGGATCATATTTTCTTATCCATTCTGCCAATCTGTGTCTTTTGATTGGTGAATTTAATCCATTAACATTCAGTGTTATTACTCGTAACGAATTTCTTACTTCAGTCATTTTTTCTTTGGGTTAATGTATGTCATATGTTGTTTTGTTTCTCTTTTTGAGTTTTCAGTTGTTTTTAAACTTTCCTCCAACTCTCTCTCCTTTGTTTTTTCCTTTCAATTTGTAGAGATTCCTTTAGTATTTCTTGAAGTGCTGGTTTCTTCTTGACATACTCTCTTAATTGCTGTTTATCTGTGAATATTTTGAACTCTCCATCATTTTTGAATGCCAATTTTGCTGGATAGAGAATTCGTGGCTGGAAGTTTTTTTCTTTTAGTGTTTTGACTATGTCATGCCACTGTCTTCTTGCCTCCATGGTTTCAGCTGAGAAATCAGCACTTAATCTTATTGTGTTTCCCTTGTATGTGATGGTTCTCTTTTCTCTTGCTGCCTTGAGTATTTTCTCTTTGTCTTGAGCATTGGACAGTTTGACAAGTATATGTCTTGGAGTTGGCCTGTTGGGATTTATACTATTTGGGGTGCGCTGTGCTTCCTGGATCTGCACATCCATCTCTCTCACTAGAGTTGGGAAGTTTTCAGCCATAACTTCCTTCAACACTCCTTCTGTTCCCTTTCCCTTCTCTTCTCCTTCTGGGATGCCCATAATGCGTATGTTTGTGCGTCTTGCATTATCGGTTAATTCCCTGAGACCATACTGGATTTTTTCTATCTTTTTGTCTATCTTTTCTACAATCTCTTTGATTTCAACTGTATTGTCTTCCATATCACTAATTCTTTCCTCTGCCTGTTCAATTCTGCTGCCATGTGAGTCCAGCGTCTTTTTCATTTCTTGATTTGTGTCTTTGTTCGCCATCATATCCATTACCTTTTTAGGTGTGTTAGCTATTTCTTCAGTATGTTCTCCCAGTGTCTTCTTTATATCCTTAATCTCTTCCTTCAGTTCTTTAAGTTGGTCCATGATATTTGTTTGGATAGCTTTGATTAGTTGTTCGATGTACTGCATAACTTCCTGGTTTTTATTTTGTGCACTGGCCTGGTCCATGTTTGCCAGTTTCTCAGAGTCATTTGTATTTTTCTGTTGCCCTCTGGTCATCATATTATCTTGATGGGTTTGTTCAGTTGATTAGCTTTTCTCTATGCTCTAGAATTTTATTTAGTTGTTGGTTCTGCGTGTGAGTTAAGTTTTCTCTTTGGCAGTTTTTCTTCTTATTTTATTTCCTTACTTCTTTCTATGTTCCCTTGAAGGCAAAAGGTTAGGGCCAGAGGAATCAAAAGATGTAAGGAAGGCAGAAGGATAATAGAAATATTGATAAAAGTTAGAAGAGGGTCAAAATGAGACTTAATGAGATGAATATTTAACTTGTGTAGGCAGTGTAGAGTACTAGGAAAAAATATGGAGTTCCTATAATGGACTGGGAAAACAAATGGAGGAATATATATATATATATAGTGATTTAGAAGGCTAGAATTATGAGGAGGTAGAGAAATAGTAGAGAAAGGTCTGAAAGGAAAAAGTTAATACTAATTAGAAATTGACACCCTTAAGTTGTGGGCCTATGAAAAAATGTTGTCTCTAAGAGCCACAACAGAAAACAGAAGGCAGAAACATGCAGGAAGGATAAGCGATAGTTTGTAATACAGAATCAATATATACAGCGAGTGGGAAATTACTGAATAAGAAGCCCAGCAAATAAGCTACCAGCTCGCAGCACCTATTTAAAAGAAAAAAATAGAAGGAAAAAGGAAGGGGGGAGGAAAATGGGAATAATAGCAATAGACCAGAAATAAACAGAGAGAAACCAAAGATCCACCCAGGCAAGCAGTCAAACAGAGCTAAGGGGGGTCAATGATTCTCCTAGGGTCCACATGGATCCTTCCTGCCTACTTGTGTTTATCAATGAATTTCCCCACAGGGTTCTATATGCAGGTCCTGAAGCAGCTTTTAGCTATTAAACTAAATTAAAAAGAATTTATTTTTCATTTGTTGAGGTGACCTCACTTTTTTTTTTTTTTTTTTTAAAGCCAAATGCAGGACCCAAAATAATTCCTCTTCTAGACCAACCCCCTTACGGAAGGGACCCTAGCTGGGCCCGTGGAAATTAATCAAGCAATTCCCACTTTCCGGACTCCCCAGGTTAGCTGAAACTTTGATGTTGGTCAGTGAGGAGTGCTAAAGACGGCGGATTCCGCCCCTTCTGGCGCCGAGCTCCAGCGTCACCGGGCTGCTCAGTAAATCAGTTTGAGTACAGATTTCCGTCTGCTCTCAGCCTAATGCTGCTTCAGGTCGGCTTATCTGCTCCCCAATGCTATGGGGCGGTGCAGGCAGCCAGATCGATGTCTAAAAATATAAAATACCCTTCCCTGTCTTCCAACCGAACCCTCCCTTTTTTGGGAAGTGTCCCTTCCTCCTGGCTCCGCAGCAGCCCGGGTCTTATCCCTGGGTGGTTAGGGAAATCAGCTGCGTTCCGACCAAAATCCCCCCTCCGGTTCACCGGGTGCTGACTAGCTCGTTTGCTCTGTTCACACAAGGTCCAAGGGGCGCCAGGCAGCCAGCTCCCCAGAAAATAAAACTTTTGCGCCCCGCCCGCGGCTCCAAATGGCCGTTTTATTTTATTTTTTTTCCGTAACCGCGGGGCTCAGCCGCCTGTGCCAACCTCCACCGGCAGCCTCAAAACTCACGAATCTCCGCCGTTCGGTCCACGCCTCCGATCCGCGCAGATAGATGTTCCAAGCTTCTCACTCCACGCGTGCACAGCACAGACCCCCGGGCAGGACCCCGTCCCCAATCCGCCTTGCTCTGGGAGCTTGCAGTGTGCGCCCTCCTACACTAACGCCATCTTGCCTCGTCTCCTAATATATTCCCTTTTGATCAAGATATTTCTCCAAATGCATTGTTGATTAACATTTGGTATCAATTCCTCGGGGCCAAGAAGGTTCATTCCTGGGAGTTATGACCCCTATAGGGGATAAAGTAGCTAGTTTATTTGCAGTTTGGCTTAGAGAGGGACCACATTTGAGCAACAAGGTTTTCACGGGGTGACTTTTAGGCATTAATTATAATTAGGTTTAATTTTGCTGAGAATTAAGTGGCATTATTTACAGAAATAAGTGTCATTAGTGTAAACTTCAAGATCGAGGCCTTGACACATGTTTTAGTTGTGGAACCAAGGGTCAATTCCCTGTAGTTTTACTGTCTTAGTGGTGGTCAATAGGTCTTGATAAGATCCTTTCCATTTAGGTTTTAAAGCAGTATTTTGTTGATGATTTTTCCAGTATATTAAGTCTCTGGGTTGAAGGTCTTTGGGGATGGTAGGGACAGTGAAGCTTTTGGCTGATGGATGAAAACCTACAAAATTCCTTGATTAGAGTTTTAGCAAACTGTGAGCCCCTATTGCTTGAGAGAGTAGCAGGAGTTCCCCAAATGGGGAAGTTTAATAGTTTTGTTTTGGTTTTGTTTTAACTACTGTGAGGGCAGTATCCTTGTGACAAGGAAAAGACTCTATTCATCCAGAAATAGACATATGATAACAAGGACACATTCATATCTCAATCAAGTATGTGGCTGTATAAAGTCCATTTGAAGATGTCCAAAAGGGCTCTGTCAACTGAAGTGTAAAGGTGACCCTGTGTCACCCTGTGTCACCTTTACATTTTTATCAGTGTTACATTAATTGACAGGTAGAACATAATTTATATACTTGCCTTGCTTCTCATTTACAGTACCATTTTGCTGAACATGAAGCTCTGACCTGTAGCTGACTGCATGCACTTTCAGAGAAGCATCAGAGTAAAACAATGTAACTGGCAAGGAAATTTAGTTTCTGACATGTAGCAATTTTTTCTAAGAATAACTGAAATTATGACCAATAACTCTATACTGTTGTCTAATATCATGTAGATCAGTATCAGGACATATTATGGACTGTGAGAACACTGTCAAATCTCTAGGAATATTAGATAATCTCTAAATATTTACATGACTAACAATTTACCCATACAACTTTAAGTAACAGATGGTTAGAAAATCCCTTTTAATTTGACAACACTTCCCATGCAACTCATAACATATCAAAAGAATCTAACTATTTCTAGCACCTCTTATTTTACAAGGTTAAAGAACAAATCCTTTGTGATTTTCCAGGGGTCCTCTGGAAAATCCCAAAGAGGTCTGAAATTAAAAAGTTATCTTCTAGGATTTGATTTTGAGAAGGGAAAATGTTAAAAGTTGCCAGGTTTGAACATTATGTTAAACAGGGAAATGGGTCACTGTGAAGCAGTATTTGGTTCCCTATTTAACCAAAGTGACAATAAAAAAGTAAATAGGAGTTAATATGATTGTAAGGAGAAGAGTTCTTGTAACAGTGAGAGGACTTGTTTTCTAAAACAATAAAGGATGACAAGGTCAATATAATCTAAGAAAATATCATTTTACAGAGAGAAAACCAAGTTCTATTTTTTGCATGAATTTACTGTTATGAAAGCTCTTAATATTCCTGCTTCTCATTTTTCAGAAACCATTTTCTTTCAAGACATAACTACACTCTTTTTCCTTATAAAGCACATCTTGCATACTTTACATACCTGCATACCTTCAGTTACCAAAAAGATCTTTGAAACTGTCTTCAAACTTCCTACAAAACACAATTATTCTTAAAGTTTGTCAAAATAACTCATTTTAAATAAATATTTACATTTTTCATCATCTTAAAGATATAGTAGATATAATGCTAGCTTATTTTATCAGTAAACCTGTATAAATTTAGGAAGAACATGCCCAGGTAGAATAAAATTTCATACTTATATCATTCTTAACATTGATAGCTCAATGTTAAACATAGCTGTTTTTATTTAACAATATTTAAGCTAGCTCTGTTTACCAAAGGTTTACCTAGATTATGTGCATTTGAGTTTTTAAAACATTTGGATTTAATGCTACAAATACTCTTTTTACATTGGAAGCGTTAGAAGTTCAGTTTCCTTAATTGCTGGGATTTAAAGAGCATTAATTTATATATAAGTGCTATTTATCTTTAAGCAATTTTTATTTAAAAATTATTTTTAAAAAGTTTTAAAGCTCTTTTAAGAACGTTTGTTAGTGTGGTATTACCACTTGGAGGTAGGAAAATATGCATCAAACATCACAAATAGAGAGCCTATAGAATTTCTATTTTTTTAATAGAAATTTTTCAGCCATCAGTCAGACCCCAAACCACAAAAACACAAAAATATAAAACTTACTAGTTTATATAAAGGAGCTGGTTTTCTCTCCTTGCTCCAGTCATGTTTTGTTTTTTTGTTTTGGTTTGGTTTGTTTTTTTTAGAATCTCCATTCTTGGTAGATGGGACCAGTTGAGATTGTTTATTTAATATGAGAGCTAAAGATTTCCCGTTGTAATTTCTGGAGGAGACTTTTAAGACTTTCTTTGCCCTGATGTGTAATTGTACATAAACTTTGTCCTAGTCTTCAGGCCTATTTAACTCTTAGATTGACTGTGGAAAGAGGAATCATTTACGACCCTTTCAGGGTTAGTCCAACCATCTTTTGCCATCCAGGATTTAGCATCCTCAGGTTTTGGTCATTATATGTACAAACTGATAAAGGTCAGGCAGTACTGGATCACATGCACCCAAAAGAATTCTAAGTTCTTCTGTGAATATTTGATGATCTTATTTGTGGAAATCTTTAATTATAGCTCTTAATTCAGTTCAGGTCCAAGGTTTAAATTCTGCTCTAGCGGGCAGCCAGGTTCCATAGAAGCTTTAATCTTTAAAGGAGCCTGGACTAGATCATTTTCCCACAGGGGGTCAAGAGTAACCAGTTAGGGACGCTATGGAGGAAGGGCTGGATCCAGGAAGATGGCAGAAGACAGGTTTGGTTTGGAGCTCTTTCCACTAAGCCTGAGGGTTGCGGATGATGGGCACAATGAATAGGTCATATTTTTCATAGTTTTCCTAATCTGTCCTGTAAAGTAGGTTCCTTGGTCACTGTGAAGTTCTCAGGGAATTCCCCAATTTGGAATTATTTTTTTCTAATAATACTTTTGTGGCAATCGCTGCAGTAGCTTGTCCACAGGCAAAGGCTTTAGCCCAATGGGAGTACACACAAATATTATTAAAACATATTTGGAGTCCTGGAAGGGAGTAACCAAATAAAGGCCAACTGCCAAATTTCAAAAGGTCCAGTAGATATGGGAAAAACGACCTTGAAAACTATGGAAAGGTTTTCCTGGATTATGCATGGGACAGATGAAATAATTTTGGTATATTTTCATAGCTATTTTAGGGGATGGTTTCCAGAAATATTGCTTTTCCCAGCTTACCATTTTATCAGTATTCCAGTGAGACATGTTTGGATAATTTCCAAAACAGTTTTCTGGAGACAAGTAGGGAGGACTGGTTTACCATTAGGGCTACACCATGATTTAATTGCAGGCTTACAAAAGCAGCCAGGATTCTCCCCCTTTCCCCATCTGGCCCCCCACCTTTTTAATGTTTCCAGTACAGTTGTTTGGTTCAAAAGTCATTATAGAAACAGAAACAGGACCAGAATTTGTCATTGCACTTTTTGCACTTGTATTTGCCATGTGGTTGCGGGTGCTTTTCTCTGTATTTGCCCGAGAATGACCAGGAATTTTAATACAGCCAAAGCTTTTGGTAACAGTATAGCATCTAGCAATTTCTTAACATAAGTGCTGTTTTTCTATTTTTGTTTTAATTTTTCCTCCACTGGAGGTTAAAAACCTGTTTCCCTAATATCCCCAAATCATGAACAACCCCAAAAGCATACTGACTATCTGGGTATATATTTGCTGCTTTTCTTTCAGTAAGTATACAGATTCTTGTGAGGGCAAAAATTTTCAGCTCACTGAGCTGACGTAGGATTAGGTAAGGAATTTACTTACTTTGTTTTATATTAGAGGTAATAGCATATCCACCTTGATAGAGTCCCAAGTTTTCTTCAAGGTGGGGATCATCTGTATACCAGAATTTCCATATGAATTTTTGAATCAGCATATCAATTTCCACAATTGAAGCCACCTGAGATATATATTTTTAAAGACTTATTTCTCACTTGCCCCCCCCCCCCACTGTGCTCTCTGTCTGCTCATTATATGCTTGTCTTCTTTTTAGGAGGCACCGGGAACTGAATCTGGGAACTCCCATGTGGGAGGGAGGTGCCCAATAACTGGAGCCACCTCCACTCCCTGCTCGTTCTGTCTCCTCATTGCGTTACCTCATTGCTTCAGTTTGCCACACCAGCCCGTTGTGTCAGCTTGCTGTCTTGCTAGTCTTCTTTAGGAGGCACCAGGAACCAAACCCAGGACCTCCCATGTGGTAGGCGGGTGCCCAACTGCTTGAGCCACATCCACTTCCCCCACCTGAGATTTTAATAGGGACTGCATTGAATCTGAAGATCGATGAGAGATTACCACCATTTTAATAATAAGTCTTCAGATCCATGAGCCTGGGATATATTCTGATTTATTTATGTCTTTCTTAATTTCTTTCAACAATGTTTTATATTTTTCACACAATAAGTTTTGTACTCTTGTTAAATATTTTCCCAATTATTTAATATTTTTGATGCTATTGGAAATTGAATTGCTTTTAATTTTATTTTTGATTTGTTCATTATGGCTATATACAAATTTTATATATTGTACATTGATCTTGTATCCTTAAATCTTGCTAAATTTGGTTATTACTTATGATTTATTAGTGGATTCCTTAGAATTATATAAGATATACAAGATATCTGCAAATAGAGACAGGTTTAATTCTTCCTTTTTCCAATATGTATGCTTTTTATTTTTTTTTCTTGCCTAAATGTCCTGGCTAGAACCTCTAATCCAAAGTTGAGTAGAAGTACAGGGGAGGAATTCATTACCTTGTTCCTGATTTTAAGTGGAAAGCTTTCAGCCTCTCACTATTAAGTATGATGTTAGCTATGTGTTTTTTTTTTTTCCATAGAAGCCCTTGTCAGATTGAGGAAGTCCCTTTCTATTACAAGTTTGTTGAATGTTTTTTTTTTTATCATGTTACGATGTTGGATTTTGTTGAATGCTTTTTTCTGCATCTACTGAGATGATCATGTGGTCTTTGTCCTTTATTCTGTGAATATGGTGTATTAATTGATTGAATTCCTGGGATAAGAATTGATGTATAATCCCTTTTATATATTGCTAGATTCTGTTTGCTAATATTTTGTTGGGGATTTTTGCACCTATATTTGAAAATATATTGGTCTATAGTTTTCTTGTGATGATTTAGATGGTTTGCTAATATATATCGGTGTATAGTTTTCTTTTCTTGTGATATCATTGTCTAGCTAGGTATCAGGGTAATATCAGCCTCATAGAATAAGCTGGAAATATTCCCTCCTCATCTGTCTTTTTGGAAGATTTTGTGAAGAATTGATATTAATTCTTTAAATGTTTGATAGAATTCACCAGGGAATACACTTGGGCTTAGACTTTCTTTGTGGGAAGATATTTAAGTACTAATTTAGTTTCTTTCCTTCATATATGTATATTCATACTTCCCACTTCTTTTTAAAAATTCTTACTGCAGTAACATATATACCATATAAAATACCTCATTTTAACTACTTTTAAGTAAACTCTTTATTTGGTGTTAATTACACTCACAATGTTCTGCTACCATCACCACCATCCATTGCCAAAACTTTTCCATCACCCAAACATAACTCTGTACTCATCAAACACTAAGTCCTCACTTACCACCCCAAAACCTGGTATCCTGTAATCTCCTGCTTCTATAAATTTGCATATTCTAGTTATTTCATGTAAGTGAAATCATACAATATTGGTCCATTGTATCTGGCTTCTGTCATTCAATATGCTGATTTCAAGCTTAATCCATATTGTAGCTGATATCAGAACCTTATGCCTTTTTACTGCTGAAAAATATACCACTGTATATATATGCCATATTTTGTTTATCCATTTATCTGCTGAGGGACATTTTGGTTGCTTCCACCTTTTGGCTCTTGTGAATAATGCTGCTATGAATATTGGTGTAGAAATATTTGTATGAGTCCCTGCTTTCATCTATTGTAGGCATATACCTAGAAGTGGAATTGTTAGGTCATATGGGAATTCTATGTTTAACTTTCTGAAGAACCACAGTTTTCCATAGATATTACACCATTTTCACATTCCCACCAACAATGCACAATGGTTATTATTTCTTTTTGAAGATTATTTTGATTATTCAGAATCCTTACCTTCCATATGAATTTGATGATAGGCTCTTCCATTTCTTGAAAGATGGCTGTTGGAATTGGGGTTGGGATTGCATTGAATCTGTAAACCACTTTGGGTAGTATTGTGACATCTTAACATTTAGTCTTTCAATCCATGAAAATAGAATGTCCTTCCATTTATTTAGGTGTTCTTCAAATTCTTTTAGTAATGTTTCATGGTTTTCCATGACAAGTCATTTATATCCTTGGTCAAAATTATTGTTAGATATTTTCTTCTTTCAGTTACTATTGTAAATGGAAGTGCTTCCTTGATTTTCTTTTCAGATTGTTCATTACTGTTATATATAAAACACTGGATTCTGTGTGTTGATCTTGTACCCTGCCAAATTTGCTGAATTCATTTATTAACCCTAGTAGCGTTCTTGTAGATTCTTTGAGGTTTTCCATAGATAGGGTCATGTCATCTGTAAACAGAAAATTTTACTTCTTCCTTTCCTATTTGGATGCCTCTTCTTTGAATGCTTGATAAAATTCACCAGAGAGGCCATCTGGTCCTGGACATTTTTGTTGTTGGGAGGTTTTCAGTTACTGATTCAATGTTTTTACTTATTATTGGTCTTTTATATCTTCTTCAGTCAAAGTAATTTGTGTGTTTCTAGGAATTGGTCTTTCTAGGTTATTTGTTAGTGAACAATTATTCACGGTATCTTCTTATATCCTATAGGGTCAGTAATAATGTTGCTGTTTAATTTCTGACTTTAACAAATGAGTTTATGTGGCTAAGAGACTTCAAAGTGGGTCAGGAGGTCATTCCAGAGGTTACGCTTATGCACGTCTCAGCAGGATCTCTTTGACTGCCAAAGTAGATACTACCCCAAATAGCGAGTCTCCTGAGGGCTTTGGAGACATACAAACACTAAAGTCAGGGCAGATAGCTCAGGAGTTTGGTGCCTTGCCAGTGGGCCCTACTTTGGAATCTCTGCTCCCCAGAGTTGGAATCAGTTGTGGTTTCCCTACACATGGCTCTTCTGTCCTTCTACTTGAACCTATAATTAGTACTAGAGTTGGTAGGTGTACGTCCAAGAGACTTAAATCTTTGGGCTGTCCATGTGCCTGCTGGGCCCTGAATCTCAATGGGGTTGCAACACCTACTCTCCAGTTCATTGGTCTCACTCAGGACAACTAACATGGAGGTGATGATGGACAACAACCATACCAAGGAACCGAGAGAGTCTACAACTGCAAGCAAGAGAGTCCCATCCATTGGCCCTATGGGATCACAGCCCCCTCTCATTTAGAGGTGGAGTGGACATCACCATCCCAGCATCCTCAGGATTGGGGAATGAACTATGGGCTAGAGTAGACTCACTGTTATTCTCTATAGACTTATTGTGATTCTAGCAATGGAAGAAATTATATCAATGATGTGGGGGCAGTGACCACTGGAGGTTCTAAGAGCAGGGAGAGGGAAAAACAAGTGTAATACGGGGGCATTTTTGGGACTTGGGAATTGTCCTGAATGACATTGCAATGACAGCTATCAGGCCATTATAAATCTTGCCATAACCTATAGAACTGTGTGGGAGAGAGTATAAACTACAATGTAAACTTTAATCCATGCTTAATGGCAATGCAGCAAAATGTGATCACCAATTGCAATGAATGCATCTCACTAATGAAGGATATTGTTAATGTGGGAAAATGTGGGAGGTGTGGAGAGCGGAGCATTTGGGAGTCCCCTATGATTGTTATGTGACATTTATATAATCTAAGTATCTTTAAAAATTAAAATAAAAAAAATATAATTTCTGACTTCAGTTTTTGGGTCCTCTCTCTCTTCTCTTTATCACGCTGGTTAAAGGTTGCTCAATTTTATTGCTCTTTATAAAGAACTTTTGGTTTCGTTCAAGTGCTTAGAGGAAGAACACTATTTTCTGCAGTTTACTTTCAAGTGATGAAAGAGGAATGAATAGATGGATATGTATGTGGTGAACCAAGAATATTAAATGGCTGATGCTAGACTCTAGATGCTGAGTTTATGGTGTTTGATGTAAAATTCTTCCAACTTTTCTGCATATCTGATAATTTTCATAACAAAATGGTGGGAAAAAACAAATTTGTTTCTGGTATTTTTGTGGTTATGTCTTCCTTTTAAGTCAAATCTGTTCCTGCCACAGATCTATGCTATTTTTTTTTTTTTTTTAAGATTTTTATTTATTTATTTATTTATCTCCCCCTTGCTGCTTGTGCTCGCTGGGTCAGCCAACCACGCCGTGCGGGCGGGCTTTGCCTTCACCAGGAGGCCCTGGGAACCGAACCCGGGGCCTCCCATATGGTAAACGGGAGCCCTACTGATTGAGCCACAGCCGCTTCCCTATGCTATTTTAAGTACGATATATTTACAGTACATTCTAATGTCTTACAGGGCAAATCCCTCTCATGCTCCTTCTTTTTCAAAGCAGTTATTGATGAACTTTAAAATAAAACTTATTAAGCTGAAAACAAACCTGCTGAACTTTTTAGTGGCAGGAGGCTGTGAATTACCACAGCTCTTTGATTTTTGGCTCAACCTTGATTGTTAGGATTGTTCTGCTGGTTGCTCAAAACTGGGCACTGGACCCAGTAATTGGTTGTAGAGTCGTTTCCTAGGGTCTTGGGCAGGGAGGCTATAGAGGCCAGGAAAAGCCTCTCTTACTTATTAATTTTCTCATGTGCACTTCCTTGGTTTGCCAGGAGATGGCGCTTGTTGGCAGCTTTCAATTCAATGCCTGGTCGGAGAGTATTTGTTGTGACACAGACCAGATCAATGTGGTAGAGCTTCCTGTCTGGGGGCTAAGAGCCCTGTGATTCAAACTTTCTGAGACAGTTCTCCAGACTTTTCTTGTAGCGCCCCCCTTTTCCCAGCTAGGAAATTTTTCCACTCCCTTCTGAATCCTCAATAATCAGTTCCTGTTAGTAGAGGAGGAGATTGGGAGGTTTGTATATCTTTAGCCCCTTGCAGGCTCCAAGGCAAACAATGGTGCAGCCCCACCCGGCCTGGAAGGGCTCTCAGGACAGGGCAGACCAAATCTGGGAGTCAAAAGCAGGGTCAGCCCCAGGCTCTCGCTGCCCTCTCCTGTGGAGTCCTCAACAATTAGTCCAGGCTAAAAGAGAGGGAGGTTGGGAGGGTCGGATTTCTCCAGTCCTTCCTAGGCTCCCAGGGCAAACCGCCATGTGGGTCTGTGGGGCTCCACAGCCCAAATTCGCAGGTCAGAACCTGAGTCAGCCTAAGGCTGTGTCCCTCTGTCTCCCCTTTCCAGGAGTGGTAGATCCCTGGAGCCCCCTTTGTCTGTGGTCACAGACCCTGAGGCCCTAGAATTCTAAAGAGGGTGGGGAAGGGTGCCAGCAGCAGCAGAAGCTACTAGTTCCTGCTCACAGTTCTGTTGTCACAATTTCCCTCTTCTGTCCCTCTCTCCTCTGGGTGGTGTGCAGCCTTCACCTGCTGTCCTAAACCCTAGAAGATCTATTTTGGGGCTGTTTCAGCTTGCCCTCTAGCTATTTTTCTGGAGAACAGATTCCCGTGTCTTACTAGCCCTCCATCTTCCTGGAAGTCCCTCTAAACTTTTTAAATGAAGTCAAATTTCCAAATAATCTTCTAGGCACTATTATTCAATTATGTTAAGTGTAAATATTATCTCAGGAAAGATTTATGATACTGTGTTTATAGTAAAGTATGTTTCTCCATTTATTCAAATAATTTTCATTTCCTTTATTAAATTTTTATAATTTTCTTCAAATAGATCTTTGTATGTTTCTTGTTAAATTTATTATTCCTAAGTGTTTTATAGTTTTGTGGCTATTGTATTTGGGTCTATGCCTCCATTATATTTTTTAAACTGGTAGTTGTAGTATCCAGAAAAAACAAACATTTTTAAGTTAGTTTATCTTTAGATATGTTACTGCTTTTTTGAGTATGCTCTTTGATTTTTCAAAATACCCATAATATATTTGTGTTTTATTAACTTATACAGTTTCATCTAAGCAAGTTGCATGATAATGGGTGAAGGAATCAATATGCTCTGATAGGGGTTATAAGTTGCATCATAATTAGAAGGTAAAGTCTTTAACACAATAAAGTGTATAGATGAAAAACCCACAAGTAACATCATACTCAGCAGAGTATCAACAAAAAGACAAGGATGCTCACTTTTACCATTGCTGCTCAATACTGTACTGGAAGTTCTAGCCAGAGCAATTTGGCAAGAAAAAGAAATAAAAGGCATCCAAATTGGAAAAGAAGTAAAACTATCTCTATTCACAGATGACATAACCATATATATAGAAATTTCAGAAGATACCATAAGAAAGCTACTAGACCTAATGAACTAATTAAGCAGAGTGGTGTGGTACAAGATCAACATGCAAAAATCAGTTATGCTTCCCTACACCAACAATGAACAATCCAAAAAGGAAATCAAGGAAACAATTCCATTTATAATAGGATCTAGAAGAACAAAATATCTAGGAATAAACTTAACCAAGAATGTAAAAGACTTGTATACTGAAAAATATAAAACATGGCTGAAAGAAATTAAGGAAGGCCTAAATAAATGGAAAGACATCCATATTTGTCCACTGGAAGACATAACACTGTTAAAATGTCAATACTACCCAAAGCCATGTACAAATTCAATGTAATCCCTATTCAATTTCAGTACCTTTTTTTATAGAAATGGAAAAACTAATAGTCAAATTCATATGGAAGGGCAAGGGGCCCAAATGACAAAAACCATCTTGAAAAATACAGAGTTGGAGGACTCACACTTCCCAGTTTAAAAACTTATTACAAGGGGAGACAGGCTCAGGAATTCTGCACCCTGTCAGTGGACCTTACTTTGGAATTTATGTTCCCCAGTATAACAGAGTTAGACTCATTTATAGTTTCCCTACAAATGGCTCTTCTGCCCCCTTTATTTGAACCTATAATTAGCACTATATTTGTTAAATATATGTTCCAGAGACTTAAATCTTTGGTCTGTTCATATGCCGGTTGAGCCCTGAATCTCAGCAGAGTTGCAATACTTACTCTCCAGCTCATTGGACTCACCCAGGACAACTAACAAGGAGATGATGGTTGGCAACGACCATCCCAAGGAACAAAGAGTGTCTACAACTGCAATCAGGATAGATCCAGCCGTCTGCCCCATGGGATCTAAGTCCTCTCTCAGAAACAGATTAGGCATCACCTTCCCAAAATCTTCAAGGTTGGGGAATGAACAATGGACTAAAGTAGACTTATTATTATTCTACTATAGATTTATCATTATTCTAGCAAGGAAAGAACTTGTATCGATGATATAAAGGCAGTGGCCACCAGAGGCTCTGAGGAGAGGGAGAGGGAAGAACAGGTGTAACATGGGAGCATTTTCAGGACACTGGAATTGTCCTGCATGACACTGCAATGATTGATACAGGCCATTATACATTTTGTCAAAACCTGTAAAATTGTGCGGGGCAGAGTGTAAACTATAATGTAAACTATAGTCCATGGTTAGTAGCAATGTTTCAATATGTGTTCATCAATTGTAACAAATGTACCACACTAATGAAAGATGTTGTTAATGTGGAAAAGTGTGGGAGGGGGAGGGGTGGTGCATATGATAATCCCCTATATTTTTGATGTAACATTTACATAATCTAAAGCTTCTTTAAAAATAAAAATATATATATTTAATAAAAACTTTCTACAAAGGTACAACAATCAAAACAATGTGGTACTGGTCTAGGGACATACAAATAAACCAATGGGATACACCTGGGAGTTCAGAAATAGATCCTCACACCTATAGCCAACTGATTTTCAAAAAGAGTTCTCAGTCAACTCAATGGAGAAAGAAGAGTCTCTTCAACAAATGATACTGGGACAACTGGATAGCCACATGGAAAAGAATGAAATTGGACCCTACTTCACACCATATAAATAAACAAACTCAAAATGGAGCAAGGACATAATATAAAAGAGAAAACCAGAAGATGCTTAGAAGAAAACATAGAGGAAAATCTTTAGGATCTTGTATTAAGCAAAGAATTTTTAGATATAATATCAAAAGCATCGGCAATAAGAAAAAATAGATAAATTGGACTTCATCAAAATGAAAAACTTTTGTGCAAAGGACATTATCAAAAAAAGGAAAAACAAGCTACAGAATGGGAAAAAATAGTGGAAATCATACATCTTACTAGGTTTAATGTCCAGAAAATATAAAAAACACCTACAACTCAACAACAAACTGACAGACGATCCAATTTTTTAAAAAGGGCAGAAGACTTGAATAGACAATTTTCTGAAAATGATACACAAATGGCAATAAGCACATGAAAAGATGCCCAATTTCACTAGCAGATAGGGAAATGCAAATCAAGACCATGAGTAAAAATCTTCAGGGCTCCATTCCCCCAAAAAACTTTGCCAACCAGTAAGAACTGGCAGAAATATCTTTCTCAAAGCTTCAAAAATTGTCAAAGGCCTACAAAAACAGGACAAGTGCTGAATCAAGAAAAAGGCTACTTAAAAATGGTAGGCTCTTGTGGTGCCCTGGATGACCCCTCTCCCACTCCTCCAGCTCAACACGGAGCCAACCTAGGCTCACAGTAGGGATGCTTGGTCCCAGTTCAGGAGGGAGTAGAGTAACCCTTGTGCACATACTAGGAATATATATGTCTGGAAAACTCTGACTTTCGGTAGCCTGAAGTACTGAACTAGGATACTCAACATAGGCTTGCCATCCCAGAACTTGTGCTGTGTATAGAAGACAGCTCACAGAACTCTCCTACAGAACACTGTGGGAGACCAGTGAAGTAGTGGCCACCTGGGGCAAAGGATTGCTGGGTATAGGTCATACAGTGCAGTGCCTGGGAGCTTGAGGAAACTGCTAGGTACCCATCTCTTGCCCAAAGTGTCAAAAACTCAAATTCAAGAAACAGACCGTTCAGGGATTAGATCCCAGAGTTAACAATTTAAAATATTAAAATGTACACCATGCAACAAAAGATTACAAGACAAAGAAATGGGAAATGATGGCCCATACAAAGAAAGAGGATAAAAATCCAGAAAAACATCAGTGAAGAAGACCAGACTGTGGACATACAGGACAAAGACATAACAAAAAAAAAAAAGTTCCCCAATATGCTCCAGCAGATGAAGGAAAATACAGAGAAAACACTAAAGGCTATCAGGGAGAAATGAGAATCTCAGAAAAGAGATGGAAATTTTAAAAAGGAGCGAAACAAAACTAATGGAGTTGAAGGACCACTATAACAGAAATGAAAAATTCCCAAGAGGGTTTCAACAGCAGACTGTAGCTAGCAGAGAAAAGAATCAGTGACTCGAAGCAAGACTACCAATCTGAGTCAGGACAAGGAGCAGAATGAAAAAACAATTAGAAAATGTAAAATAGCCTAACAGATTAGTGAGGCACCATTACTAGAATACATGCATTCTGAGAGGCCAAGAAGGAGAAGAGACAGAGAAAGGGGCAGAAGGAATATTCAAAGAAATAAAGGCAGAAAACTCCCCAAATTTAACAAAAAAATGTGAATATGCACATCTTAGAAGCCCAACAAATCCTAAGCAGGATAACTTTAAGAAAAATATGCCCCTCACACATATAGTAATCAAATTCTTGAATTCAAATGACAAGGAGAGAGTTCCGAAAGCTGCAAGGAAGAAGCAACATGCTATGTACAAATAGTCCCAATTGGATTAAGTGCCTACTGCTCTCCAAAAAACCAGGGAGGCAAAAAGGTAGCAGGATAAAATCCTTAAAGTGCTGAAAGAAAACAATTTCCAATCAAGAATTATATATATGGTAATACTGTCTTTCGAAAATGAGGGAGAGATTAAGACATTCTCAGATTGAAAAAAAGCTGAGGGAGTTTGTCACCCCTAGACCTGTCTTATAAGCAATGCTAAAGGGAGTTCTTCAGATTGAAAGGAAAGGACACTAGACAGTGGAAAGAAGCAACCGAAAGACCTCTGGTTTAAGTACCGTATGGGTAAATATAAATGGCAATACTAAATGTATTGCAGTTTTTGTATATAACTCCACTTATTATTTCTTACTGGTTCAAAGATACAAATGTGTAAATTGTAATGACAAATATATGGTTTGGGAAGTATAATGTATAAAGGTATAATTTGTAACAGGTATACTAAAAAGATATGAGAACAGAAAGGTACAGGAACAAGGTAGTTGCATGCTTTGAAGTTAAGTCTGTGTCAAGTCAAATGTGATTGTCTCAGATTTAGGATGTTAACTTTTAGCTACATGGTAATCACAAAGAAAACATGAAAAATATATAAGGAAATGAGAAGTGATTCAAAATGATACAATACAAAAAAAAAATCAAATAAATATGAAAGTAGGCATTAACAGAAGAAAGGAAGGACAAAAAAGGTATAAGACTTACAAAGGTCACATAGCAAAATAGCAAAGAAAGTCCTGCATTATAAGTAGTTACTTTATTTTTATTTTTTCCTTTTTATCAAAAGTTTATTTCTGCTATCCCTTTCTCATTTTCTGGTATTGAAAATTCACTGTTATTCACATATGAAACACATAGTTGCAAAGTGCCAGGCTGACATCTTCATGTCAATTAAACCAACAGTCTTAACCATCTTCCTGATTTCTAAAGTGAATAATAACATCTTAGTATCTATGAACTGTTTTAATATAGAGATAGAAAACAGTGAGTAATTCAATACTGTCCAAGTCACAGGTGTCTAAAATAAGCCATGGTTGAACCAGGGTGGTGGAAATTATATTTATATATCTAAAATTTTAATGAGATTCCTTTCTGAAACTTTTTTCTTACCCATCCATTTTCTTTAGGTTTGGCTTATTTAATCTGACAAATTTGTTTCTTTTTTTCAAAATATAAACTAATGTTTAACAAATGGTAATTAGATGAGATTGTGTTAAATATACTTGGGCTTCTTTTGGTAAGCTCCTTGATTTGGTACTACCAAAAGTCATTTAAAACTCATGGTTTAGTGAGTTTAAATGACATCCTTAGTGCCTTCTTCACATAGCTGGTACCCAATAATATAGGTTTTTTTCCCCTGGAGACCAGGAAACTTCAGTTCAAGTCCTAGATATGAAAGCTACTAAAAATTTTAGACAAAGACATTTAGCTTCTATTCTTTGGTTTCCATATTGGTAAAATGGAGATAAATACTCATCCTATTTCCCTTATTTAGATATTTGAAATGGGATAATCTATTAATGCACTCTGAAATAATACTATTTACCTTTGTTTAGCAATCTCAGTTTTTCAAAATCCCTGAAATTGAAGTTGTATTAAATAGTAATAGGCACTTGTGTCTCTTACCGGTTCCTAAGATTTCACTCTCCCTCCACAGGAAATGTATCGATAATCTGAGTTTGTCAAAACAGTAACTTGGAGTCCTTAAGATTTTTGACAGATCATACCTAAAAGTAGTTTTTTGGGTTTTTTTGGGGGGTAAGGGCTTAGGGTTTATTTGGAAAAATATTACCTCAGATACGAATTTGGTAACTTAGAATATTATAGGGTACTGTGCTGCATAAATGTCTCAATGTGCTCAAGAATGTCTGCGGTCACATTCATCAGATAATTTAAAAAATGTAGAACACGATTTTAAAGGTGGCATGTCTTGTGGGAGGAAATCTTGCTGATAGGAATTACAGCTTTTCAGATTAACAGAGAATATACACTTTGTTTTTATACCCCTCCAGATGAAAGAATTAAGGAGGAGAATGATTTCTTTTCTTTTTTTTTTAAAGATTTTATTTATTTATTCATTTATCCCCCCCTTGCTGCTTGTGCTCGCTGGGTCAGCCAACCACGCCGTGCGGGCGGGCCTGCCTTCACCAGGAGGCCCCAGGAACTGAACCCGGGGCCTCCCATATGGTAAACGGGAGCCCCACTGATTGAGCCACAGCCGCTTCCCAATGATTTCATTTTATATTTTGGTTTGTGGGTGCTAGAGAGGGAGTGAGAGAAATCATAAGAAATCCTTAGAACAGTTTAACACAAAATATACACATACACAGAACCTGAGATGTTAACAAAAACAACATATAGATCAACATGACCCAAGAGGTTTCCAAGACACCGTTAGGTGGATAAACAACCATTTTACAGTATATGCTGAATGGATGGCCACATCATACCAGGAAAACTCTACTCTTTGCCTCCAAATTTGAAGGCTAGTCAATCCAAAGCCGGGGGCCAGTCGACATCTACAGACTCAACATCCAGCTCAAGAATGTCTGCGGTCACATTCATCAGAGAGCCAATGTTTGGCCTGGTTCTCCCAAAGTCTCCATGTACAAACTCTTTAATGTAAGTCCCAGCTTGAGTCTTCAGACAGAGACGAAAATGATGCTCATCCACATAGTGTGTCTCCATGGTGTGAATGATGCGAGTTCTCACAGCCAAGGGCCTTCGGTGAAGGACCCGAAGTGGTGTTTTCTGGTCGATCTTTAAGTCCTTCATGTCAATTAGGAATTCAATATCTTTCTTTTGTATTACTTTATTTGTCCATATTAAGGCACTATAGGTCTTGGTCTTTTCTTCTTCACCTTCCTTCATATGTCCTATTGCCTCTCTCATGACAAGCTGCAAGTCTCGTACTTGGATTTTGTCAGATGCGTTATTAATTTTCTGCTGAAGTTCCTTAATTTCTTGTGAAGTGAAATGTACTCTATGAGGATTCACCAGCTCAATTGCAAAGGGCCTTCCATTTCCTAATGTTCTCACATCTACATCTTCTCTTCCAGAGGAGGAAAAATTAAAACTCTCTGCTTTGAATACTGCCAACAGATGATCTGAAATTAATTCTTCCACGGAAGATTCCAGCTTTCTTTCTCCATCAATTATCCAAGGAGTTTGTGGTAGATTCCTGGAGTATTTATTATATCTCCCAGCCACAAAAACAGCACCATGAGCACATTCAATTTCAAGAACAGTGCATACAGCCTCTGGTGAGTTTGGAGGACTCAAAGGGAACTGCTTGCGGAAATCCTCTTCTTTTATCTTATTCAAAGCTTTCATAACTGCCATTCTAGTGAATACCGACTGGCTGGCTTGAAACAATCTGGACATAGCGTACCTAGGAAGTGGCAATCCTCAACTGTTTCTGGGTGAGCAAAGACCACACTCACTTCAAACAAGCTCTTTCCATCAATGGGAATACCCAGTTCCTCAGAAAACAGGGGATGAGTAATCCATTTGTAGGCTTCTTTTAGCTGAACTATATCATTTCTTCCCAGTGACAGATTTTGCTTTCCCATTTCCTGTTTTACCAGCAACCATGCAGCATGCTCTCTAACAGATAGTTGTGGTGGGAAGGAGACTGAAAATACCAAGCTGGTGAATTCATATCCAGATGCCTCAACCTTTTTACACACCTTTTTAATGAACTCTTTTTCACAGAATTCTTGAAGAATTCCTAAGCATACATTGCATACATTTAAATTTGAATTCTTGGAAGCAATATTTCTATCTCCAATAACCGAGATCCTTCCCTCTCCATTTTGATTCAGATGATCAATTCCATCTTCTGGTTTTTGTAGTCGAATTTTCTTGGGAGGTGGGTTTGGAATTTCCAAAATTATTTCATCTTTTTCAGTGTCCAGAAATTTCTGTAGTTCATTAAGCAACTCCTCCTCACACGACGTTGGAGACTCAAGTAGTTACTTTAAATGTAAATGGATTATACTTCCTGGTCAAAAGGCAGAGACTGAGTGAATGGATAAAAGAGCATGTTCCAACTAAATACTGCTTATAAGAGACTCACCTTAAATTCAAAGACATATATTGGCTGAAAGTGAAAAGATGGAAAAAAATATACTATGCAATTGTTCAAAAAAAGAGAGCTGTAACAGCTACACTATTATCAGATAAAATAGACTTTAAGCCAAAAATAGTTATGAGAGACAAAAAAGTCAATATATACTGAAAAGGGGGTCAATTCAACGAAACACATACCAATTATAAATATATAAGCAAGTAATGTCAGAGCCCCAAAATATATGAAGAAAGTATCAACCAATTTGAAGGAAGAAATAGGCAGTTCTACATTAATAGTAGGAAACTTGAATACACCACTTTCAATAATGGAGAGAACATCTACAAGAAGATCAGTAAGGAAATAGAAGACATGAACAATACTATAAACTAACTAGGCCTAACAGAGAAATACGGAACACTTCACTGAACAACAGCAGAATACACAATTTTCTGTACTATGCACAGATCATTCCGTAGGACAGACCTTATGCTAGGTCACAAAACAAGTTTCAATAAATTTAAAAATACTGAAATCACACAATGTATCTTCTCTGACCACAATGGAATGAAGGTAGTAATTAATAACTGAGGGAGAAATTAAAAATTAACAAATATATGAAATTAAACAATGCACTCTTAATCAATGGGTCAAAGAAGAAATCACAAGGATAATTAGGAAATATCTTAAGAAGCATGAAAATAAAAACACAACATATCAAAATTTATGGGATGCAGCAAAGGTAAGTCTGAGAGGGAAGTTTATAGCTCTAAATGGTTACATTGAAAGAGAAGAAAAATCTCAAATCAGAGATCATATATCAAACTGGAGGATCTAGAAAAAGAACAAACTAAATCCAAAGTAAGAAGAAGGAAGGAAATAAGAAAGCTTAGAGCAGAGGTAAATGATATAGGAAATAATAAAAACAATAGAGAGAATCAACAGAACCAAAAGTTGGTTCTTTGAAAATATCAATAAATTGGCAAACCTTTTGCTAGACTGACAATGAAAAAAATAGGACATAAATAATGAAAATCAAAAATGAAAAGTTGAACATTACTACTGACCCTGTGAAAATATAAAAGACTAGAAGAGGATGGTATGGACAGCTGTACACCAATATATTAAATAACATAGTTGAAATGGACAAATTTCTAGAAACACACAAACTACCTACACTAAAATGAAGAAATAGAAGATCTCAATAGACCAATTACATGTAAAGAGATTCAATCAGTCACAATGAAGAAAAGTCCAGGGCCAGATGGCTTCACTGTTGAACTTTACCAAACATTCCAAGAAAAATTAACACCAATATTTCTCAAACTCTTAAAAAAAATTGAAAAGGAAGGAGCATTTCCCAACTCATTCTATTTAAGTCCAACATCAACCTCATACCAAAGCTAAACATAGAAACCAGAAGAAAAGAATTACAGACCAATCTCCCTTATGAATATACATGTAATAACCCTAAACAAATTATTAACAGACTCTAACAACACATTGAAAGAATTATACACCATGATCAAGTGGGATTTATTCGGGTCATGTAAGGATGGTTCAACATAAGAAAATCAATTATTGCAATATACCACATTAACAGAATGAAGGGGGAAAAAAACATGATCATCTCAAATGATGCAGAAAAGGCATCTGACAAAATCCAGAACCCTTCCTTCTTGACAAAAAAAAGCACTTAGAAATCTAGGATTAGAAGGACATTTCCTCAGCATTATAAACAACATATATGAAAAAACTCACAGCTAACATCATACTCAATGGTGAAAAGATTGAAAGTTTTCCCTCTAGATTCAGAACAAGGCAAGGATTCCCAATGTCAATGCTATTATTCAACAATGTATGGGAAGTTCTATCCAGAACAATTAAGCAAGAAAAAGAAAGAAAAGACATCACAACTGGAAAGGACAAAATAAACTTTCAACTCGCCCTATTTGCAGATGTCATGATCCTATATAGAGAAAATCCAGAAAAATTTTCAACAAAGTTACTAGAGCTAATAAATGAATTCAGTAATGTGGCAGGATACAATATCAACACCAAAAAATCAGTAGTGTTTCAATAAACTAGTAATGAACAATCTGAAGAGGAAATTATAAAAAAAAAAAGTTCCATTTACAATAGCAACTAAAAGAATCAAATATCTAGGAGAAAATTAACCTGAGATGTAAAAGACTTACACCTGGAAAACTAGAAAACATTGCTAAACAAAATCAAAGAATACTTAAATAAATGAAAGCACATACCATGCTTTTGGATTGGAAATATAGCCAAGATATCAATTCTACCCAAAGTGATTTACAGATTAAACACAATCCCAATCACAATTTTAAATGCCTTCTTTGCAGAAGTGGAAAAGCTAATCATCAAATTTATATGGGAAACTTGGGGACCCTGAATAACCAAAAAGGTCTTTAAAAAAATAACAAAGTTGGAACTCTCACTTCCTAATTTTAAAAATTACTACAAAGCTATGGTGGTCAAAACAATGGATGTGGCTCAACCAATCGGGCGCCCGCCTACCACATGGGAGGTCTTGGTGCCTCCTAAAGAAGATGAGCAGACGCTGCACCCACCACAATGAGCTAGACACTGCACCTGCTGCAACAAGCTAGATGCCACACTACCGCAACGAGGAGACGCATAAATGAGCAGATGCCACAAGCCAGCAGACACTGCAGCCCACGGGGAGTGGATGTGGCTCAGGCCATTGGGCACTCGCCTCCCATGTGGGAGGTCTTAGGTTCGGTTCTTGGTGCCTCCTGGAAAAGGTGAGCAAACAATGAGCAGGCAGATGAGAGAACCATCTGGGGGAGGGAGGGGATAAATAAAAAAAAATTTTTAATTAAAAAAAAAAACATTTTACTGGTATAAGGACAGACATATAGAGCAATATAAATATACATATAAATGAGATTTTATAAATAGACCCTCACAGCTATGGTCAATTGATTTTTGACAAGCGTGTCAAGTTCACTCCATTGGAAAAGAATAGTTTCTTCCATAAATGGTGCTGGCAAATATAAATATCCATAGGCACGAGAATGAAAGCAGACCAGTAACTCACACCATATACAAATATCAACTTAAAATGGATCAAACACCTAAATATAAGAACCAGGACTATAAAATTCCTAGAACAAAATATAAAGAAGCAACATCAGGACCTTGTGTTAGGCAATGTTTACTTATAACTTATACCAAAAGCACAAACAACAAAAGCAAAAATAGATGAATGGCACTTAAGCAAAATTTAAAACTTTTGTACATCAAAGGACTTTATCATGAAAGTAAAAGATAACCTACTCAGTGGGAGAAAATATTTGGAAACCACATATCTGATAAGCGTTTAATATACAGAATTTATAAAGAAATCCTACAGCTCAACAATAAAAAGACAAATAACTCGTTTTTAAAAAGGGCAAAAGATTTGAATATACATTTTTCTAAAGGTGATATACAAATGGCTAAAAAGACATGAAAAGGTATTCAGCATCAACAGTCATTAGGGAAATGCAAATCAAAACCACAATGAGATACCATTTCACACCTACTAGAAGGGCTACTATTAAAAAATACAAAAAAATAACAAATGTTGCAGAGGATGTAGAGAAATAAGAATACTCCTTCATTGTTGGTGGGAAGCCCTCTGGAAGGCATTTTGCCAGTTCCTCAGAAAGTTAAGGACAGAATTACCATATGACTGAGCAATCTCACATCTATATGCCCAAAGTAACTGAAAGCAGGGACTCAAACAGATATTTTCACACCAATGTTCATAGCAGCATTATTCACAATTGCCAAAGGTAGAAGCAACCCAAGTGTCTGTCAACAGAATGTGGGGAATGTGTGTGTGTGTGTGTGTGTGTCACAATGGAATAGTATTCAGCTGTGAAAAGGGAACAAAGTTCTGATACATGTGAAAACATGGATGAATCTTGAAGACATTATATTGAGCAAAATAAGCTAGACACAAAAGGACAAATATTGTATGATCTCACTGATATGAAATAATTAGAAGAGGCAAAGGCACAGAGTCAGAAACTAGAATACAGGATATTAGGGGTAAGGAATGCTGAGTTAATTTTTAATTGGTACACCTTGAGGTGATGGAAGAGTTTGAGTAATATATAATGGTTATAGTAAGACAACATTGTGAATGTAATTACCACCACTGAATTAAATAATAGCTGACTGTGACTAAAAGGGAAAATTTTTGTTAGAACAAAACTTTTTTTACCCACAGGGCTTGTACAACACAAGCAATGAACCCTAATGTAAACTATGGACTATGGCTAATTGTACAATCATAGTAATATTCTGTCATCAATTGTAACAAAGGTACCACACTAATTCAAAATGTTTAAAATGGGGGTGGGTATATGGGAACTCTGTATTTTATACATGATCTTTCTGTGAATCTACAACTTCTCTAAGAAAAAAAAATGTTTTACTAGCATGAAAAAAGGCAGAGCAATGATATAAAATTGAAAGAATTGAAATAGACCCTAATACATGAAAGTTAATGTATGGTAAATGTGGTGTTTCAAATCACTAGAGGGAAAATAAATTGCTGAGCAAACTGTGTTAGGACAATTCACTACTTTTTAAAATAATAATGCAACTGAATATACAACTCATAGAATATATTCCATATGGATCAGAGTTAAATATTTTAAAAAATGAAACCATAACGTCACTAGAAGGAAATATGGCACAGTTCTTTGATAACTTTATAGTGGAAAAGACTTTTCTAACTGGGTTCAAAATCCAAAAACCATGTAAGAAAAGATACTTAATTTCATAAAAACTTCCATATTAAAAAATTAATAAAAAATATCACTCAAAACAGAATTGACAAAGTAAGAATAATATTTGAAATTACTATCACAAATGACTAATCTTCCTAATATATAAAGTTAAGATCAGGAACTTAATAGAAAACCAACCAAAGGATAAAGTTAAACTGAGATCATTTTGGTAAAAATCCAAACACTTAATGTTTTAGTTTACTAGGCTGCTCAAAACAGATACCATGATATGGTTAGGCATTAACAATGGGAATTTCTTAGCTTACAGTATGAGGCCATGAGACTGTCTATATCAAGGCATCATCAAGGCGATGCTTTCTTCCCAAAGACTGGCTGCAGGCGATCCTTGGCTCCTCTGCCGCATGGCAAGGCATGTGGTGATGTCCGCTGGTCTCTCCCTTCTCTTCCAGGTTTCGCTGCTTTCAGCTTCTTGCTTTCGTGACTTTTTCTTTTTTTTTTTGTCTGAATTTCATTCTCTTAAAAAGGACTCCAGTAAGAGGATTAAGACTTACCCTTGGTCATGCCTTAACTGAAGTAACCTCTTCAAAATGTCCTACTTACACCCACAGGAATGGATTAGCTTTAAGAAGATGATTTTCTGGGGTACTTACAGTTCCATACCACTACACTTGATAACACATTTTTCTGGCAAGGCTGAGGGGGACTAGGATTTCTCATACATTATAGGGAAGTGAGAATAATAGTTGAAACTCCTATGACAAATGACTAATCTCCATCATATACAAAGATAAGATCAGCAACTTAATAGAAAACCAACCAAAGGATAAAATTAAACTACGATTACATTTGGTAAAAATCCAAACACTTGATGTTTTTCTCAAAAATTGAGAAAAAAGAACAAAAATCCAACAGAGAAATAGGCAGAACATGAACATTCACTTCACGGAAAAGGAAAGGCAAGTGGCATTTGAACATACAAAAACGTGCTCAGCTTAATTCACAATAAGGGAAGTGCAAATTAAGACCACACTACAATGTGACGCAAGGGAATATTACCTAGCCATAAAGAGGAACAAACTCTGTTGGCGCCTATTTGTTAGTGTCCTCCAATATTACACCTGTACATCTCATTTTACCCAGAAATTCTAATTCCTGGAATTTATACTAAGGGTATACTTGCAAATGTTAACCTATTTTTTGCCTTGCAGCATTTTTTGTAATAGCGAAAGATAGTAGACAACCTAATGTCCACCAGAAGGAGAACAGTTAAATAATAAATTACGTACCCAATGGAATATACTCTGAGGCTATTAAATAGACTGTTCTTCACATAATGATATGTAAAGAGCTCGGAAAATAAATGAAGGAAACAAAGTATAGAACTGTGTAGAGCAGGCATCTATGTGTGTAAAAGCAGGAAGGGGATGACGCTTCATTTCTACTTACATGTATATGCATAAAATAAAATTTCCATAGCATACACAAGCATCTAACAATAATGGTTTCTTACTTTGTGGGGTGAGATGGTACCTATGCAATTATAAAAGAAGAGCAGACTCCTAGAAATGGAAGTGCTCGGTAAATTGATAAATGCATATATAATTTTATTAAATACTGCCAAATTTTCCTACCTAAGCATTGTACCAATTTGCACCACCACCACCTATAAGAGTGCCTGTTCTTCCACAACATCTCTAAGAGTGTCGTAAAATTTTTAAATTTTTTCGAAGTAGATAAGTGAGAAATGCTATTATACATGGTCTTTATTTGATTGTTTTTAAATTCAGGTTAATTGTGGTATAATTTACACATGATAACACTCACTATTTTGGGGTGCACCGTTCAAAGAGTTTTAACAAACATATACATTTGTTTAACAATTACCACAACCAAAATATAGAATATTTCCATCATCCCAAATATTTCTCACATGTTCCATCCCATCACATTCAGTACCTAACAACCACTGATCTAATTTCTGACCCTACAATATTGCCTTTTCCAGAATACTATAGAAATGGAATCACAGTATATAGCCTTTTGTGCCTGGGTTATTTCATTTAGCATACTACTAGTAACAATACTTTGTTCCTCTTTATCGTTGAGTAATATTCCCTTGTGTCACATCATAGTGTGGTTTTAATTTGCACTTCACTTATTGTGAATGAAGCTGAGCACCTTTTCATATATTCAAATACCACTTGTTTTTCTGTTCCTGTAGGAAGTGAATGTTCATGTTTCTGCCCATTCCTCTATTGAGGTTTTGGCCTTTTTTCTCAATTTTTGAGAGCTGCTTATACATTAAAGAGATTAATTCCCTGTGACATAGGTTGCAAATAATATTGCCAAGTTTGCTATTGATTTTGATTATGGTATTTTTGTCATAGAAATAATTTTAATTTTTATGTAGTCACATTTATCAATCATTTCTTTAATAGTTGGATTTTGAGTCAGAATAAGAAAAGGTCTCAACACTCCCAGGTTATAAAGGAATTCACCCATTTTCTTTTTCTTCTAGCACCTGTATGGTTTCATTTTTTACATTGTATCTTTGAACTATTTGAATTTATTTTGTTGTATGGTATGAAGTTTAGGTCTAATAGCATATTTTTCAAAAGACTATCCAATTGTCTCAATAATATTCACTAAAATGTCTATGCTTTCTCCATGAATTTGAGATGGAAAAATTCATATATCAAATATCCCTATGTTTGTATGTATGTGTTCTATTTTTGGAGTTTCTACTTTATTCCATCGATTTCTCTATAATGTGACACCACTTTCATTTCATTGAACAGGCTTTATAGTATGTTTAATATCTGGTAAGGCTAGCTGTGGCAGTTTGAAACTTTTGTGGACCCCAGAGAACTTGGTTCTTAAAACTAATCCATTCCTATGTATGTAAATCTATTGTAGGTGGGATCTTTTGGTTAAATTACTTTGGTTAAGGGTCTTTGATTAGATTGTGTTACCCAGGGTGGGTCTTAATCCTCTTACTGGAGTACTTTATAAAAGGAGGATAAAAAGCCCCAAGACACAGAAAGAAAGCCATAGAGATGGAGAGGAACCCAGAAACTGAGAGGGAAGGCCCCAGGCACTAGAAAGTAAGAGGAAGCTACTTTAGCCAGAAGCTGAAAGCAACGAGGCCTGGGGGAGAGGGGAAAGATGAGCTGACACCACCATTGTACCCTGCCGTGTGCCTGAACACCCACAGATGCAGGGAGGGAAAAAGGATCTGATGATGCCTTGATTTGGACACTTTCATGGCCTCAAAACTGTAAGCTTTTAACAGCTATCTGCTGGGTACATTAGAAAAGCAAAGATTTGCGGAGACATCACAGAGAAGGTAGGCAGTCTATAGGGTCTCCTTCGCAGAGAATATTGGAACTGATGCACAACTGCTTCATGGGTCCCTGGGCCTGTTTTGGCTGGGAAATCTGATCTGGGAAGGTTGTCTCCAGGGGGACATTCCTACCAAAATTAGTCCTCCAGGTAATAGCAGACAGAGAAAATGAAAGGAGTTTTAAAAATATAGAGAGACAAAAAACAAACAGAACAAATCAACATTCCCAGAGGAGGAACAGGAGAAAGGAAATATCCTTCTGGGGTTGAAATAAGTGCACAAATAGAACAATCTCAAAAATTGTACCATGTAGGCATGGTAAGAATCAGATGAGTAAGAGCTGGAAAAATATTATTTGGTATGCACGAGCTATTACAAAGATTCATAATAAGTTGAACCAAGTGTCAAAGTGGAGCTTTAGCAAAACTCAATAAGAAGGCCATAGGCTAAAGAGAGAAACTGAGCACAGAACAAACACATTAGAAAAAGCAGATGCCAAGACAATAGCAAAAAATTACACACCACACTAGGAAACAGGAAGATATAGCCCAGTTAAAGGAAGAAATTAAATCTTCAATTGATTTCAACACAATCCTAATAAAAACTCCAACAGCCTTTTTTGCAGAAATGGAAGAGTCAATTATCAAATTTATTCGGAAGGGTAAGGGGCCCAAAATAGACAAAAATATCTTTAAAAATAACAAACTTGGAGAACTCTCACTTCCTGACTTTAGAGCATATTACTTAGCTACAGTGGTTAAAAATAGCATGGTACTGGCACAAAGATAGGCATACTGACCAACAGAATCAAACTGAGAGTTCAGAAATAGATCCTCACATTTATGGTCAAGTGATTTTTGACAAGTCTATCAACCCATCCAAATAGGTAAGAACTGTCTGTTCAACAAATGGTACTGGGAGAACTGGATATTCATATCCAAAAGAAAGAAAGAAGACTCCTATTTTATACCTTATACAAAAATTAACTCAAAATGGATCGAAGACCTAAATATGAAAGCTACAACCATAAAACTCCTAGAAGAAAATGTAGAGAAACATCTTCAAGATCTTGTGGTAGGTGGTGGTTTCTTAAAGCTTACACACAAAGCATGAGCAATGAAAGAAAAAAACAGATAAATGGGACCTCCTCAAAATTCAACACTTTTGTGCTTCAAATGACTTTGTCAAGAAGGTGAAAAGGCAACCTACTCAATTGGGAGGAAACATTTGGAAACCACATATCCGATAAGGGTTTGATATCCATGTTATAGAAAGAGATTATACAACCCAAAGATAAAAGACAAGTAACTCAATTTAAAAAATGAGCAAAAGACTTGAACAGACATTTCTCCAAAGAAGAAATACAAATGGCCAAAAAGCACATGAAAAATGTTCAACATCACTAGCTGTTAGGGAAATGCAGATCAAAATTACAATGAGATACCATTTCATACCTTATAGAGTGGCCATAATTAAAAAAAAAAAACAGAATGATATGTTTAGTGTATGAACTAAATATAATGAGTAAACTCAAGGAGATAAACTCTAGAGTATAGGTCACTGGGAAATAGAATGTGGGTTAAAAATGGGAGTTGATGTTTAATGTATGTAGCATTATTAATAAGTGTGGGAATGAATAGAATTGAGACTAACACATTATAGTGAGTATAACTACCCCTGCTGATTTATAAATGTGATTGTAGCTGAAAGGGGTAGTCTGTGGACATGTCAGTTGAAAGGAAACTAAAGAATAATCTAGGGAATATATAACAGTGATTACAGTGGTGGATGAAGATTGTGCTTAATATTATAAGAATGCTCTTCTTTTACAAAGTGCTAAGAATATAGTGATACAAAGGAAAATTACAACCAATGTAACTTATGGACTACAGTTAACAGTAATATTGTAATATTTTTCAGCAATGGCAAGAAGATATTTCAACAATAGGGGGATGGGATTTTTCCTTTTGGAGTAATGGAAATGTTCTAAGTTTGACTGAAATGATGATAACACAACTCTGTGATGAAAAGGAGAGCCACTGAGTGTACACTTTGAATGGATTGTACAAAGCATGGGACTATAACACAGGGAACCCAGTGGTAGATGATGGACTGTGGTTAATAGGACAAATATGAAAATGTTCTCTCATGAATGATAACAAATATAGAATACTATTTTAGGGTGTTAATAACTGGGTGGGTTGCGGGAAAAATACACCAAATGTAGCCTATGGGCTATAGTTACTAGTAGTATTTTGGCGATTCTCTCGCATAGTTTGTAACAAATGTTTCACAACAATGCAAGTTGGGGAGATGTATGGGAGCCTTGTATGATGATAAGTATGTTTGTTTTGTAAATTCACAAGTTTTACTATACACTTATTGTTTATGTATGTTCATGTATGAATGATATACTTCAATAACATTTTATTTAAAAAAAAACTACAATGAGATATCATTTCTCACTTTATAAAATGGCTATTATTTGAAAAACAAAAAATTACAAGTGCTGGAGAGGATGTAGAGAAATAGGAACACTCTGTTGGTAGGATGTAGAATGGTACAGTCTCTGTGGAAGACACTTTGGCAGTTCCTCAGGAAGCTAAATCTAGAACCACCATATGATCCAGCAATGCTTGCTACTAGGAATATATTCAGAAGAATTGAAAGTAAGAATGTGAACTGACATTTGCATACCAGTGTTCATAGCAGTATTATGCACGATTGCTAAAAGATGGAAACAACCCAAGTGTCCATCAATAGATGAATGGATAAACAAAAGTAGGGATGCATATGGCAACATGGATGAAACTTGAGGACATTATGTTGTGTGAAATAAGCCAGACACAAAGAACAAATATTGTATGGTCTCACTAATATGAACTAAATACTAGGAGTAAACTCATGGAGTTAAAATCTAGAGTATAAGTTACTAGGAGATAGAATGAGGGTTGAGCAGGGGTGCTAATGCTTAATGTATGTAGAATTTTAGTAAGGTTGATTTAAAGGTGTGGAAATGGATGGAGACGATGGTAATACACTATAGTAAGTAAAACAGCACTGCTTCTTTATAAATGTGATTGTGGCTGAAAGGGGTAGTCTAGGGATGTAAATGTCAATTGAAAGAAAGCTAGAGAATAAACGAGGGACTGTGTAACAGTGAACTCAGTGGTGGATGAGGATTGTGGTTAATAATACAAATACATGAATGTTCTTCTGTAAATTTGAACAAATATACATCACTATTATAAAGTGTTAAGAATATGGTGAAACATGGAAAAATACAACTACTGTAACTACGACTATAGGTAACATAATGTTGTAATATTCTTGGATCAATGGCAAAGAAGGTACTATATAGCAATGCTAAGGGCCAACAATGGGGGATAAAAGGGGGTGTATTAGTCATCCAAAAGAGTGCTGATGTAAAATACCAGAAATCTGTTGGCTTTTATAAAGGGTATTTATTTGGGGTAAAAGCTAACAGTCCCAAGGCCCTAAAGAGTCCAACTCAAGGTTGCTTTCTCACCAGTCAGTTGCCACATATTGAAGCAAGATGGCGGGTGATCTCTGCCTGGCCTCTTGGGCCTTCCTATATTAGTCTCTGGCATAGGGCTAGTCTCTTCCCAGGCTTTCTCAGCTTCTCTATTCTCCTCAGCTGCAAACTATCAGGCAAATGGCTCATCTCTCTTCCTGGGGCTTTAACTATTTGAGCATTCTCCTTTCTGTCACATGGTAGGACCGAAATGACCAAATTCTATCCTCTTCCATGTGTCTTCTTCAGTGAGTGTCTGTTTATATCAGCCCACCAAAGGGGCAGGGACGCAACCAGAGTCATGCCCTACTGACATGGTCAAATGAAAGCCCTAATCTTAACATAATTTAATCAAAGACATCTCAGCTGAATCTAATACAATCAAAGGGTATCATGCCCAGAGGAATAGATTAGTTTACAAACATAATCTCTCTTTTGGGGATTCATAAATAATCTCAAACTGCCATAGGGGGTATGGGATTTTTCCTTTTGGAATAATGAAAAAGTTCTAAAATTGATTGAGGTCATGACATCACAACTCTGTGAAGAAAACCGAGAGCCACAGAGTGTACTTTCAATGGACTGTACAAGGCACAGGACTGTATAACACAGTGAACCCTGTAGTGGATGATAGACTGTAGTTAACAGTAAAAATATGAGAATGTTCTCTCATGAACTATAACAAATATATAATACTAATATATGGTGTTACAAATAGGGTAGTTTATAGGAAAATACACCAAATTTAAGCTATGAACTATAGTTAGCAGTAATATTTTGATGATGTTCTTTCATCATTTGCAACAAATGTTCCACAACAATGCATGTTGGCGGTAGGGTGATGTGTGGAAATCCTGTACGTTATGTGGGATTGGTTTGTAAGTTCACAACTTTTCTAATTAAAAAAAATGTATAGAGGAGAAAAATAGACATTTTCTCTTCCAGACGGTCCTTTGAGGTTAAAATCAATGCATAATAGAGGAGAATGCTTATATAGTATCTTTTTGAAGAAAAATCTTTAAAAGTGAACAGCTTAATATTGTAATCATTTTAAAACATTAAACAGATTTACAATTGTAGAAAGGGGCACTTGTAAATGCTTCTCCTATATGAACAAGATATCAATAAAGATATTTGAATTAAGATCTGTTTAAATGGCTGATACAGTCCATGAAAGCTTGTGCTAACATTAACATTTATTCTAAAAACATTTTCATCTGTTATATCAGCTTCACTATTGACAGCTATAGAAATGAGGATTTAAAATTTTCATGGAGAAAATCAGAAACCATGAGACAATAAAGAGAAAATGTCATAATAAGAAGTTCACTGTTCATACACACAGAAACATCAATTTTACTATGTATCCATTTTTACAGAACAAAAATGAAAGTAAAAAGTAAAACATGTTTTCCTTGGCTATGATCTTGTATTATTATCGACAAGTAAATACTATATAGTTTTCCTTTTCTTTTCCTCACTTTCCTCTTCATTTATTTACTTTTAACTCTTTAGGCATACCATGAGGATTCTCTGGTATTGCAAAACAGGTTTAACGTTTTTTAAATTGACCACTTCCCAGGCATTTTGGATAATTTAATGAAAATCTTTTAAAATTTGACACTTTAAAAATATGTATTCTGGAATCTCTCTCCTGCCACCCCTTAAATCTATGAGAAGAAAATTGTAAGAAAAACTAGTAGAGAAACTAGTTTAGTATGAATGGCAAGGAAAGGAGAAATCAAAAGTCACTGTACTCCAGTTTAACAGAATGTTCCCTCTAGCACTATCTTATCTCTAATAGATAATATGTGAGAAGATGCTACATGAGTGAAAACAGAAAATGCAATTACATTTTATTACATGAAATTTGGAAAACGTATTTTAACAAAGTTAGCTAGTCAAAAGTATTACCTTAGGCTGTCTCTTAATAGCTACTTTTCACAAGTGTGAAATTTAATGAACACAGCAGCATTTACAAGCAAGACCAAAATTATATCTTAATTACTAGCTGCATTTTCTTAGGCAACAAGAAATTAAATGGAAAGAGAAATTAGTTTTACAAATGGCATCATACATCTTTATGTTACACTCCCCTCCATCAAGTCACAGATGGTTATGTATCTTGAACTTCCTAATATTGTAGGCAATTTTCATTTCCTTGGGCCCACCCAAATCCAATCTAACTCTAAATTATTTATTATTTTGGAGTCATTTACAAGTGCTGAAGCTATTTATCAGCAATTATTTAACATTTACTGACCACACATAAGTTATATAAAACTTAAAGCTTGTTGAAACTGCTGGTCCTATAAGTTTACAGAATAATCACTAAACGCCCTCATACCCTCATCACTGGCTCACCCTCCTAGATCTTGCCGTTCACACAGAAAAATGTTGTGGACAGATGTATTAGCATAAGAGATAATCAAACTGTAGTGGCCTGGGGCAAGGATCACCAACTTTGAGATATACAAAGAACACTGGGATGTGGAAAAGATTATTTCATAGGAAGAAAAGGGGGCATTTAGATTCCTGTAAATAGATGAATTTGTAAGGTCACAAGCACATGCCCAGGGTGAGATACAAGCTCAGAAAAGACCAGAAGCGATACTGTGCTTTTGCCACAATCTGATTGTCAGATTCACTGGTAGGAGGGCTAATCTCTGAAAGAAATCACCAGCAAACACAAAGGCAACTTGAAAAGAGCATGAAAGGTTTTTTTTTTTTTTTTTTTTTGGGCTGGAGGTTTTTTTTTTTTTTTTTTTGTTTTTTTTTATCTCCTGCCTCTTAAGGCAATTGCTGTCATATCACTAGCTGGATACAAACTTAGGGAACAGATACTTAGGAATGAAACTAAAGAGTTAACACATTAAAATATTTAAAAGTACAATGTGCAACAGAAAGTTACAAGGCAAAGAAACAAACAAGAAATGATGGTCCATCCAAAGGAACAAGTTAAAACATCAGTAATTATCAAGGAAGAAAACAAACTTTGGACATATTAGACAAAGACTTCAAAAATATGGTCTTAAAAATGCTCAAAGAGCTAAAGGAAAACACAAACTAACAAATATGAGGAAAGTGATATATGAACAAAACGAGAATTTCAATAGAGATAGAAAGTATAAAAAGAAACCAAACAGAAACACTGGAGTTGAAGTCCACAATAAGTGGAATGAATAATTCCTAGAGAGGTTCACCAGAAGATTAGAGCTGGTGGAAGGAAAAAATCCCTTAAATTGAAGCTAAGCCAATTGAAATTATGCAGTCTGAAGAAAAGAAAGAAAAAACAATGAAGGAAAGGGAACAGAGCATAACAGACCGGTGGGACACCACCAACCATACCAATATATTTATTTTTGGAGTCCCAAAGGAGAAGAAATAGAGAGAGGGGCAGAAGGAATATTAGAAGATATAATGGCAGAAAACGTACCCAATTTAATGAAAGACATAGCTATATACACCCAAGAAGGCAAATAAATTATCAAAACAGGATAAATTGGAAGAGATCCACACCCAGACATGTTATATTCAAACTGTGGAATGCCAAAAACAAAGAGAGAATCCTGAAAGCTGCAAGAGAGCCACACATGTCATGTTACAAGGGAGCCCCAATAAGATTAAGTAGCGATTTGTCATTATAAACAATAGAGGCCAGAAGGCAGTGGAATGAAGTATTTAAAGTGCTTAATGAAAATAACTACCAATTAAGAATTTTATATATGGTGAAAATATCTTTAAATATAAGGTACAGAGTAAAATAAAAACTAAATAAACCAAAGCTGAGCGAGTTCATCACCATTAGACCTGCCCTAAAAGCAATGCTAAAGGGAGTACTTCAGACTGAAAGGAAAGGACACTAGACAGTTGACTGAAGCAGCAGAAAGAAATAAAGATCTCCTTTACAGGAGATCTTAATACTACACCAATACTATTGAATTGTACTTTTGGTATGTTACTCAACTTTTTTACTTTTTACAGATTCTAAAACACAAATGCAGGGAAGCGACTGTGGCTCAATCAGTAGGGCTCCCGTTTACCATATGGGAGGCCCCGGGTTTGGTTCCCAGGGCCTCCTGGTGAAGGCAAGCCCGCCCGCGCAGCGTGGTTGGCTGACCCAGTGAGCACAAGCAGCGGGGGGGGGGGGGGGGGGGGATAAATGAATAAATAAATAAAATCTTTAAAAATAAATAAATAAATAAATAAATAAATAAATAAATAAATAAATAAATAAATAAATAAAACACAAATGCATGAGATAAGATTGTGGGAAGATAGAGAAGTAGAAAGCTCCAGGAATCAGTCCCTCCATCAAAACAACTATTGACATGGTAGGAACTACCTGAATCAACTATGTTAAACTCTGGCATCTAGTGTAACACTATGGAGCATGCAGGGAAGAGCAAGAAGAAGAGGCTGGTTAATTGTGGTAAATATTGGTGAATTTCACCCTCCATGCAGTGGCTACCCTTCCCCGTCCCCAAACATGTGACAGGCAGCAGTAGGGACTGCAGCCCAGGCTCCTGGAGCAAATGGCTGGTGCCAGGATGGACTATAAGGACCTGTTTCTCCAAATCCAGGGTGCATGGTATGATCTCTGAACAATGCCTTTAATCAGCTGTTTCAAATTGCTGGGAGTGCCAGCTCTCAGTACAGCCTCTTTTCCAAACCCCTTCAGGGAAAATTAGCAGAGGAGTCTTAAAGAGGTAGCACTTATTTTTTCCTCTTTTCTCTTTCCATTCCTTTTTTGGGAGCAAAAATAGTTTGGAAAAGTCATAAATGGATGACTGTAGCCTTCAACAACAACAACAAACCCACCAATCCCAGACGAGTGGGAGAAGTAGATTTCCAGAGTAATAACAACACAATACTCAGAATTTCAAGTTCTCAACAAACAATTACAAAGTACACAAAGAAACAGAAAGTATGGACCATTCACAGGGGAAAAAATTGCCAGAAACCATCATTGAGGAAGTTTAAAGCAACTTTAAAACAACTGTCTAAAATATGTTCAAGGAGATAAAGGAATCCACACACAAAGAACCAAAAAAAAAAAAGAGAGCACTGTCTAACAAAATTAAGAGTCACAAATTATATTAAAAAAAAAAATTTTTGGAGCTGTAAAATACAGTAATTAAAATGAAAAACTCAGACAGATTTGACAGCAGATTAGAACAGGCAGAAGAAAGGATCAGGGAGATTGATGATAAGACAACAGAAATTATCCAGTGTGAGGAAGAGAAAGAAAATGTAATGAAGAAAAATGAACAGAGAATGAAGGACCTGTGGAACACCATTAAGTTACCAACATACACATCACTGGAAACCCAGAACGGACAAGAAAAAAAGACAAAGGGGAAGAAAAAAGTATTTGAAGAAATAAAATGCAAATGCCTAAAAATAATTACAAATCTATGGTTTTGGAAAGACAATGTATAAAGATATAATTTATGACAAAAACAACATAAAGTTGGGGTACGGAAGGGTATATGAATATAGATTGTGTGTGCTATTGAAGTTAAGTTGGTATCAAATGAAACAAGACTGTTATAGATTTAAGAAAATAAATTTAAGCACCATGGTAAACACAAATAAAATATCTGAAAAATATAAACTGAAGTAAATGAGAAGAGACTCAAAATGGTTGATTATAAAAAATCAACTAAATGCAAAATTAGGCAGTAATAGAATAATTGGGGGGAAAAGGGCAAATGACTTACCAAAACCAAATAGTAAAATGGCAGAAGAAAAGCCTGCATTATTAGTAGTTACTTTAAATATAAATGGGTTAAACTCTCCAGTCAAAAGGCAGAGTGTGGCAGAATGGATCAAGAAGTGTAACCCAACTATATACTGTATATAAGAGACCTCACCTTAAATTCAAAGATGCAAATAGGTAGAAAATGAAAGGATGGAAAAAATCATACCAAGCAAATAGCAATCAAAATAGAGCTGGTGGTTTGAAACAGTATGTACCCCAGAAAATCATGTTTCTGAAGTTAATCCATTCCTGTGGATGTAAACCTATTGTAAGTAGGACCTTTTGATGAGGTTACTTCACTTAAGGCATGGCCCAGGGTAGGTCTTAATTGTCTTACTGGAGTCCTTTATAAATAGGATGAATACAGAGAGAGACAGAAAGCCATGGAAACAAGAAGCTGAAATCAACAAAACCTGGTAGAGAAGAGAGAGACCACCATATGCCGCCATGTGCCTTGCCATGTGGCAGAGGACCCAAGGATCGCTGGCAGCCAGTCTTTGAGAAGAAAGCATTGCCTTGATGATTCCTAGATTTTGACATTTTCATGGCCTCAAAACTGTAAGCTTGTAAGCTAATAAATTCCCATTGTTAAAGCCAATCCATTTTATGATATCAGCTTTCAGCAGTCTAGCAAACTAAAAACAGATTTTGGTACCAGAGAGTGGAGTGCTACTAGTGCAAATATCAAAAAATATGGAAACAGTTTTGAAATTGGGTAATGGGATGGAAGAATTGTGAGGTGCTTGATAGAAAAGACCTAGATTGCTTTGAAGAGACTCTTGGCAGAAATATGGATGATAAAAGTATTTGTGATGAGGCCTGAGACAGAAATGACTAATGTGTCACTATAAAGTGGAAGAAAGGTGACCCTTGCTTAAAAAGTTGCAGAAAACCTAGCAAAATTGGGTCCTGATAAGTTGGATGGAAGGCAGAATTTGAAAAGGATGAGCTTAGATATTTAGCTAAGGAGATTTCCAAATTATATGTGCAAAGTGCAGTCTGGTTTCTCCTTGCAACTTATAGTAAGATGCAAGAGAAAAGGGATAAGTTCAGAACTGAACTCCTGGCACAAAGAAGCCAGAAATTGATGGTCTGGAAAATTCTGAGCTTCTGGAAAGCAAGTCCCCAGAGAATAGTACTCCATGTGAGGGTTTAAGTGAACATGGAACCATTCAGCCATTTAAGTACAATTCAGGATTGAAAGTGAAGTTATCCAGGAAGTATCAGTGGAAAGTCCTACTATCTGATGGCTTGGACTCCTGTGTACTACATGCAAAACCAATATGTTTTTTGCAAGATCTGTATGAAGAGAACCACTCTGTATGAAGAGAACCACTGCCAGCCTGGACTAAAAGGGACACAAAAGGGACAGATGGAAGGAAAAATTACTTCAAAGGAAGAATCATGAAAGCTGAGCTCTGGACCAATGACATCTCTTTGGGGCAAGAGCGCAAGTCCACCCATGTGTGTGGAAAGGGTGAGCATGCCCTAGCACTTGAAGAGGGTGGGCCGTCTGATCCATTGTTTAGGAAGTGTTACCACCCCAGTTTTCTCTGATACTTGGGGGTCTACGAAGAGACTGACCACCATCCTGATGCTTGTTCAGGGTGGAGTCTTCACCCCAGTATTCGGGGAGAGCAGCATCCCAGTATTTTGGGAGAGTATGGCTGCTACACAAGCACTTCGAAAGGGTGATACTGCCTTTCAGAGAACAAAACATCTTTCTATAGATGACTCTCAGACCTTGAAATTTAATGGAGTATGCCCTGTAAGGTTTTGGAATTGTTTGGGACCCATGACCCCTGTTTTCCTTCTAATTTTCCCTTTTGAAATAGAAATGTTTATCATATGCCTGTCCCACCTTTGTATATTGGAAGTAGATAACTTGCTCTCTAGGTTTCACAGGTTCACAGCCAGAGGGAAAATGTGATCCAGGAGACCACACCTATACCCAATTTTTATGAGACTTTCAACTTAGCATTCTTACTGAAATGACTTAAGGCTTTTGGGGTATGATGATAGAATGAATGTATTTTCCATAAAGAAAGAACATGTCTTTTTTGTGTCCACAGTGTGGAGTGCAGTTTGGAACTGTATGTACCCCAGAATATCATGTTCTTAAATTTAATCCATTCCTGTGGGTGTAACCTATTGTAAGTAAGACCTTTTGATAAGGTTATTTCAGTTATACATAGACCAGGATGGGTCTTAATCCTCTTACTGGAGTCTTTTATAAATGGGATGTGTATATGTATATGTGTGTGTGTGTGTGTGTGTATACACAGACAGAGAGGGAGAGAGAGAGAGAGAGAAGGGGAGGGAGGGGAAAGGGAGAGAGAGAGAAGGAAGGAGGAAGGAAGAGAAGAGAAGAGAAGAGAGAGAGCAAGCTATGGAAGCAAGAATATGAAATCAATGAAACACAGAAGAGAAGGGAGAGACCAGCATATGCCACCATGGGGCAGAGGATCCAAGGGTTGCCAGCAGCCTGTCTTTGGGAAGAAAGCATCACCTTAATGTTGGCCTGATTTGGACATTTTCTCAGCCTTAAAACTGTAAGCTCGTAATCTAATAAAATCCTATTGTTAGAGGGACAGATGTGGCTCAAATGGTTGGGCGTCCGTCTCCCATATGGAGGGACCTGGGTTCGATCCCCAGGACCTCCCGGTAAAAAAAAAAAAAAAAAAAAATCCCATTGTTAAAGCCAACACATTTTATGGCATCTACTTTCAGCTGCTTAGCGAACTAAAACAGGTAGCTATTATTTTATCTCACCAAACTGATTTTAAGTAAAAAACTGTTATAAGGTTGTGAATATTTTCGCTGTCCTGATTTTGTGATAATCATCATAGGCTAAACATTCACTATATTAGAAACCATGCATGTGTCCCCAGAACTAGTTTTTCTCCCTAGGTCTGGTTTTTAGAATGCTGGTGATAAACTAAGCCTGATTTATTATACAACCATCCTGTATGGGAAAAGACTGTAATTCTAGGTATCTTTGGTCAACCTTAAGAGATATAGCAGGGGGACAGATGTGACTCAAATGGTTGGGCATCTGTCTCCCATATGGAGGGACCTGGGCTTGATCCCAGGACCTCCCGGTAAAAAAAAAAAAAAAATATATATATATATATACATACACACACACACACACACAGAAGGCGTGCGGGCCACCAGGTCCCGTGCACGGATGCACTGCCAGACCCTGCGAGTGGGTGAGCCCCCAGGCCCCATGCGTGGGTGCACCCGCAGGCCCCAGGAACCACGCAGCAAGATGATGACGTAGCAGGAGAGTGACACAAGGGAGAGCCAAGACAAGACGCGCCGAAAAACCAGGAACTAAGGTGGTGCAGGCAGTAGGATGCCTCTCTCCCACATAGGAGGTTTCGAGGATTGAATCCCAGTGAAGACAGGAAGAGAAGGATGAGAGAGGGCAGGAAATGGACACAGTTGCCCAGCAAATGGACACAAAAACAGCAAAAACGGGGAGGAGGGGCGGTAAAAATGGATAAAAGTTGTATTAGTCAGCCAAAGGGGTGCTAACGTAAAATACCAAAAATGGGTTGGTCCTTATAAAGGGTATTTATTTGGGGTAGAAGTCCACAGATACCAGGCCATAAAGCATTAAGTTTCTTCTCTCACCACAGTCCATTGCCACGTGTTAGAGCAAGACAGGTGCCGGCGTTTGCCAGGGTTCAGGCTTCTGGGGTTCCTCTCTTCCCGGGGCTGCATTTCTCTCTGGGCTTAGCTCCTGTTTCCTCCACAAGGTCAGCTGTAGACGATCAGGCAAACGGCTTGCTTCTCTTCTCCTGGGGCCTTCCTTCCAACATCAAAACTGCTTCTCAAAAGACTGCTTCAACTGTCCTTTGCCTTGCCTTTTATATTCAATTCCCCACCCACCAAGGGGTGGGGCTCAATGCCCTAATCCTAACCTAATCATGCCCAGATTAACAGATCAGTTTACAAGCATGATCCAATTATATTTTTGGAATTCATAATTACATCAAACTGCCACAAAAGTATATAAATAAATCATTAAAAAAATGTATAGGGGAGTAAGATACGGACTATAATAGTAGTAATACCTTGACGATGCTCTTTCATAATTTGTTAACAAATGTTTCACAACAATGCAAAGTATTTGTGGGGGTTGATGTGTGGGAGCCCTGTATGATGTTATGCATGTTTGTTTTGTAAGTTCACAATGTTTACTGAACACTTATAGTTTATGTATGTTCATGTATGAATGATATAATTCAATAAATTGTATAAAAAAAAAAAAAACCTGTTATAAGGGACAAAGACGTTCACTATATACTGATAAAGAGGTCAACACAGGAAGAAGACATAATAATTAAAAACATATATGGGGAAACGGATGGGGCTCAAAAGGTTCGGCGTCCGTCTACCATATGGAGAGACCAGGGTTCAATCCCTGCTACCTCCCGGTAAAAAAAAAAAAAACATATATGCACATAGCAGAGCTACAAAATATATGACGCATATATTGACTGATTTGAAGGGAAATTCTACATTAATAGTAAAAGACTTCATTACATCACTTTCTAGAAAGGATAGAACATGCAGACAGAAGATCAATAAGGAAATAGAAGATTTGAATGATACAATAAACTAACTAAACCTAAAAGGTATATACAGTACACTTCACCAATGACAGCAAAATACATATTCTTCTCTAGTGCAGGTAGATCATTCTCTAAGATATACTATATAATGGGTCACATAACAAGTCTCAATAAATTTAAAATGTTTAAAAATACCTTATAAAAAGAAAAGTTGAGGATCAGATGATTTCAATGATAAATTTTACGAAACATTCCAAGAAAAATTAACACCAATCTTGCTTAACCATTTCAAAAAAAATTGAAGAGGGAAATTTCCTACCTCATTCTATGAAGCCATCATAACTCTAATACCAAAGCCAGAAAAAGGTATCACAAGAAAATTACAAACCAATATACCCTAAGAATATAGAGGCAAAAATCCTTAAAAAAATACTAGCAAACAGAATCCAATAGCAAATTAAAAGAATGATCAGTTGGGATTTATCCAGGGAATGCAAATGTGGTACAATAGAAGAAATAAATTATCAAATACCATATAAATACATGAAGGCATAAAACAACACAATTATCTCAACTGATGAACTAAAGTCATTTGACAAAATCCATCACCATTTCTTGAAAATCACTAAGAAAAATAGAAAAGAAGGAAACTTCCACAACATGATAAAGTACATGAACGAAAACCCACAGTTAATTTAATACTCAATAGTGAAAGACTGAAATCTTCCCCCTTAAAATCAGAAACAAGAGAAGGATTTCCTTCACCCCCTGCTATTCAATATTGTACTTCAAGTTCTAGCCAGAACAATTAAGCAAGAGAAAGAAATAAAATGAATCCCAAATGGAAAAGAAGTAAAACGTTCCCTATTTGCAGATTCATGATCCTATACATAGAAAATCCTGAAAAATGCACAACAAAGCTACTAGAGCTAATAAACAAATTCAACAAAGTGGCATGGTACAGGAGCAATGCAGAAAAATTGGTAGCATTCCATATACTAGTGATAAACAATCTAAAGAGGAAACCAAGAAAAAAATTCCATTTATAATAGCAACTAAAAGCATCAAATACCTAGGAATAAAATTACCAAGTATATATAGGACTTATACAGGTAAAACTACAAAATATTACTAAAAGAATTCAAAGACGACCTAAATAAATGGAAGAACATTCTGTATTCATGGATTAGAAGACAAAATTCTGTTAAAATATCAAATGTAGGCAGCTTCCAGGAAAATGGAGGATTAAAGACACAGGACTCACTTCTCTCCAAGAAAAATAGCTAGAGGACAGGCAGAAACGGCCTGAAAAAAGGTTTC
>JAKSZT010053817.1:4894115-4971640 GCA_026826555.1 Tolypeutes matacus | reverse complement strand
GCACCTAACCAGGGTGCCCCAAAATATGAGACAAACTCTGACAAAACTGAAGGGAGAAATAGACATTTCTACAATAATCGTCGGGGACTTCAACACCCCTCTCACATCATTAGATAGAACAACTAGACAGAAGATCAACAAGGAAACAGAGAACTTGAACAATATGATAAACAAGTTAGACCTAACAGACATATACAGAGCACTGCATCCAAACTCAGCGGGTTATACACTCTTCTCAAGTGCCCATGGATCTTTCTCCAGGATAGACCACATGTTAGGTCACAATACAGCTCTCAATAAATATAAAAAGATTGAAATTATACAAAGCACCTTCTCAGATCATAATGGAATGAAACTAGAAATCAATATCAGACAGGAAAAAAGGAAATTTGCAAATATGTGGAGACTGAACAACACACTCCTAAATATTCAGTGGGTCAAAGAAGAAATTGCAAGTGAAATCAGTAAATATATTGAGACAAATGAAAATGAGAACACAACATATCAAAACTTATGGGATACAGCAAAGGCAGTCTTGAGAGGGAAACTTATATCCCTAAATGCCTATACTAAGAAACAAGAAAGAGCTAAACTCAAAGATTTAACTGAACAACTTGAGAAACTAGAGAAAGAACAGCAAACCAATCCCAAAGCAAAAAGAAGGAAAGAAATAATAAAGATTAGAGTGGAAATAAATGAAAATGAGAACAAAAAAGCAATAGAGAAAATCAACAAAACCAAAAGCTGGTTCTTTGAGAAGATCAATAAAATTGACAAACCCCTCGCTAGACTAACAAAGACAAAAAGAGAGAAGATGCAAATAAATACAATCAGAAATGAAAGGGGGGGAATTACAAATGACCTCACAGAAATAAAAAGAATCATAAGAGGATATTATGAGAAACTATATGCCAACAAACTAGACAACCTGGATGAAATGGACAAATTCCCAGAAACTCATAACCAACCTACACTGACACAACAAGAAATACAAGAACTTAACAAACCAATCACAATTAAGGAGATTGAATCCGTCATCAAAAATCTCCCAGCAAAGAAAAGTCCAGGACCAGATGGCTTCACAGGTGAGTTCTACCAAGCATTTCTAAAAGAATTAACACCAATCCTGTTTAAACTCTTCCAAAAAATTGAAGAGGAGGGAAAATTACCCAACACATTTTATGAAGTCAACATCACCCTAATACCAAAGCCAGATAAAGATTCCACAAGAAAAGAAAATTACAGACCAATCTCTCTCATGAACATAGGTGCAAAAATTCTCAACAAAATACTTGGAAATCGAATCCAACAGCATATCAAAAGACTTATACATCATGACCAAGTGGGATTTATTCCTGGTATGCAAGGCTGGTTCAACATAAGAAAATCAATCAATGTAATACACCACATTAACAAATTGAAGGAAAAAAACCACATGATCATATCAATAGATGCAGAGAAGGCATTCGACAAAATTCAACATCCTTTTTTGATAAAAATACTTTAAAAGATAGGAATAAAAGGAAAATTCCTCAATATGATAAAAGGCATATATGAAAAACCCACAGCCAACATCATACTCAATGGGGAAAGGTTGAAAGCTTTCCCCCTAAGATCAGGAACAAGACAAGGATGCTCACTGTCACCATTGTTATTCAACATTGTACTAGAAGTTCTAGCTAGGGCAATTAGACAAGACAAAAAAATTAAAGGCGTCCAAATAGGAAAAGAGGAAGTAAAACTCTCATTGTTTGCAGATGACATGATTCTGTATTTAGAAAATCCTGAAGTATCCACAACAAAGCTATTTGAACTAATAAATGAGTTCAGCAAAGTGGCAGGATATAAGATCAACACGCAAAAATCAGTAATGTTTTTGTACACTAGTACTGAACAATCCGAGGAGCAAATCCATTTTCAATAGAAACAAAAAGACTCAAATACCTAGGAGTTAATTTAACCAAAGAAGTACAGGACCTATATATGCAGAAAACTACAAAACAATGCTGAAAGAAATTTAAAAAGACCTAAACAAATGGAAAGACATTCCGTGTTCATGGATTAGAAGAATAAATATTGTGAAGATGTCAATCTTGCCCAAACTGATTTATAGATTCAATGCAATACCAATCAAAATCCCAACAGCTTACTTTACAGAATTAGAGAAGGCAATTACCAAATTCGTCTGGAAGGATAAGTGCACCCGAATAGCCAAAAGTATTCTAAAAAAGAAGAGCAATGTGGGAGGAATTTCGCTGCCTGACCTTGAAACATATTACAAAGCTACAGTGGTCAAAACTGCATGGTACTGGCATAAAGATAAACATATCGATCAGTGGAATAGAATTGAGAATCCAGAAATAAACCCTCACCTATATAGTCAACTGGTTTTTGACAAACCTACCAAGCCCACGCTGATGGGAAAAAACAGTCTCTTCAACAAATGGTGTTGGGAGAACTGGATATCTATAACCAAAAGAATGAAAGAGGACCCCTATCTCACCCCCTATACAAGAATCAACTCAAAATGGATCAAAGATCTAAATATAAAAGCCAGGACCATAAAACTACTGGAAGAAAATGTAGGGAAACATCTTCAAGACCTTGTAGTAGGTGGTGGTTTCTTGGACCTCACACCCAAAGCACGTGCAACAAAAGAAAAATTAGATAAATGGTATCTCCTCAAAATTAAACACTTTTGCACCTCACAGGACTTTGTCAGAAGGGTGAAAAGGCAGCCGACTCAATGGGAAACAATATTTGGAAATCACATATCTGATAAGGGTTTAATATCCAGGATATATAAAGAGATGTTACAACTCAACAATAAAAAGACAAATGACCCAATTAAAAAATGGGCCAGGAAGCGGCTGTGGCTCAATCAGTAGGGCTCCCGGTTACCATATGGGAGGCCCCGGGTTCGGTTCCCGGGGCTTTCTGGTGAAGGCAAGCCTGCCCGCACGGCGTGGTTAGCTGACCCAGCGAGCACAAGCAACAAGGGGGGGGATAAATGCATAAATAAATAAAATCTTTAAAAAAAAAAAAAAATGGGCCAAAGACTTGAATAGACATGTCTCCGAAGAAGAAATACAAATGGCAAAAAAACACATGAAGAAATGCTCAACATCACTCATGATTAGGGAAATGCAAATCAAAACTACAATGAGATATCATTTCACACCTATCAGAATGGCCATTATTAAAAAGACAGAGAACTACAAGTGTTGGAGAGGATGTGGAGAGATAGAAACACTTCTTCACTGTTGGTGGGAATGCAGGATGGTACAACCACTATGGAGGACTGTTTGGCAGTTCCTAAAGAAGTTGAATATAGACTTGCCACGTGACCCTGCAATACCACAACTGGGTATATACCCAGAAGAACTGAGAGCAGTGACACGAACAGACATCTGCACACCGATGTTCATAGCCACATTATTCACCATTGCCAAAAATTGGAAACAACCCAGGTGTCCATCAACAGATGAGTGGATAAACAAACTGTGTGGGGGGCGGATGTGGCTCAGATGGCTGGGTATCCATCTCCCATATGGAGGGACCTGGGTTCGATCCCCGGGACCTCCCGGTAAAAAAAAAAAAAAAAAATGGTCTATTTACACGATGGAATATTATGCAGCTGTAAGAAGAAATGAAGTCATGAAACATATGGCAACATGGATGAACCTGGAGGACATTATGTTGAGTGAAGCAAGCCAGACATAAAAGGACAAATACTGTATGAATGCGTTACTATGAACCAAATATATTGTGTAATATATTGTTTTGATTCACAAAAAAAAAAAAAAATTTACATGTATCCATTACATTTAATTGAGAAATGTATATATTTATTCATCTGTGTTTACTTTTTAGTTTTTAATTGCTTATGTTTTCAATTATTAAATGTACAAAATAAAGTTAAAAAAAAAAAACTTTTATATACATTAAGAATCAGTACCCCTTCTCAGCCCTCACCGTATCTCCTAGAAACCTACACTCTAGGTTTTAACTCCATGCCTTTATTCTTCATATTTAGTTCATATTATTGAGAGCATACAATCTTGTCCTTTTGTGTCTGGGCTTATTTCACTCAGCATAATGTCTTCAAGGTTCATCCATGTTATCATATGTGTCCCAATTTCACTTCTTCTTACGGCAGCATAGTATCCCATCAAATGTACATACCAAATTTTGTTTATCCATTCATCATTTGATAGAGACTTGGGTTGTTTCCATCTTATGGCAATTGTGAATAACGCTGCTATGAACAGTGGTGTGCAAATGTCTGTGTCAACAGTTTTCAGTTCTAGTAGAGAACTGGATCATACAGAAGTTCTATATTTAGTTTCCTGAGGAATTGCCAAATTATTTTCCACAGAGGCTACACCATTCTACATTCTCACCAACAGTGAAAGTGTCCCTATTTCTCCACATCCTCTCCAGCACTTACTGTTGTTGTTGTTGTTGTTTTTAATAATGGCCATTCTATGAAGTGTGAGATGTTATCTCATTGTAGTTTTGATTTGCATTTCCCTAATAGCTAGGGATATTGAACATTTTTTCATGTGCTTTTCCGCCATTTATATTTCATATTTGGAGAAATGTCTGTTTTAAGTTGTAAGCCCATTTTTTAATTGGATTGCTTGCTCTTGTACTGTTGAGTTGTTTGATCTGTTTATACAGCACGGAAATCAAACCCTTACTGGATATGTGGTTTCCAAATATTTTCTCCCATTGAGTGAGTACCTTTTTACCTTCTTGACAAAGCCCTATGAATCACAAAAGTGTTTAAGTTTGAGGAGGTCACATTTATCCATTTTTTCTTTCATTGCTTGTACTTTTGGTGTAAGGTTTAAGAATTCACTTCCTACCACCAGGTCTTAAAAATGTTTCCCTACATTTTCTTCTAGGAGATTTACAGTTCTAGCTTTTATATTTAGGTCTTTGATACATTTTAGCTAATTTTTATCTATGGTATGAGATAAGTGTCCTCGTTATTTCTTTTGGCTTTATATATCCAGTTCTCCCAGCACCATTTGTTGAATAGACAGTTCTGCCCCAGTTGGGTGGGCTTCATAGGCTTGTCAAAAATCACTTGACCATAGATGTGAGGGATCTGTTTCTGAACCATCACTTCAGTTTCATTAGTCTATAAGTCCATCTTTAGGCCAGTATCATGCTGTTTTTACCACTGTAGCTAGGTAATACGATTTGAAGTCCAGAAGTAATAAGAGTCTTCCAATGTCATTCTTCCTTTTTAAGAGTTTTCTGGCTATTTGGGGCCCCTTACCCTTCTAAATAAATTTAATAATTGGGTTTCTATTTCTTTTTTTTTTTTTGTACATTTAATACTTGAAAATATAAACAATTAAAAACTAAAAAGTAAACACAGATGAATAAATATATACATTTCTCAATTAAATGTAATGGATACATACAAAATTTTTTTTTTAATCAAACAATATATTACACAATATATTTGGTTCATAGTAACACATTCATACAGTATTTGTCCTTTTGTGTCTGGCTTGCTTCACTCAACATAATGTCCTCCAGGTTCATCCACGTTGCCATATGCTTTATGACTTCATTTCTTCTTACAGCTGCATAATATTCCATCGTGTGAATAGACCACAGTTTGTTTATCCATTCATCTGTTGATGGACACCTGGGTTGTTTCCAACTTTTGGCAATGGTGAATCTAGATATAGGATCATATTATCTGTGAAGAGAAATAGTTTCATTTCTTCCTTTCCAATTTGGATGCCTTTTATTTCTTTTTCTTGCCTGACCGCTCTAGCTAGAAACTCTAGCACTGTACTGAACAACAGTGGTAACAGTAGGATCTTTGTCTTGTTCCTGATCTCAACAAGAAACCTTTCTATCTTTCACCATTGAATACAATGTTAGCTGTGGGTTTTTCATATCTGCCTTTTACCATGTTGAGAAAGTTTCCTTTAATTCCTATCTTTTGTAGTATTTTTATCAAGAAAGGATGCTATATTTTGTCAAATGCCTTTTCTGCACCAATTGAGATGATCATGTGATTTTTCTTCTTTGATTTATTAATGTGGTGTATTACACTGTTTGGTTTTCTTATGTTGAACCACCCTTGTATGCCTGGTATAAAACCCACTTGATGATGATGAATAATTCTTTTAATGTGTTGTCGGGTTAGATTAGCAAGTATTTTGTTGAGGATTTTTGCATCTGTATTCATTAAGGAATGGGCCTGGAACTTTCCTTTTTTGTAATATCTTTATCTGGCTTTAATATTAGGGTAATACTGGCTTCATAGAACGAGTTTGGTAGCATTCCTTCTTGTCCAATTTTTTTGGAAGAGTTTGAGTAAGACTGGTATTAAATCTTCTTTGAATGCATGGTAGAATTCACCTATTAAACCATCTGGTCCTGGGCTTTTCATTTTGGGGAGTTGTTTGATGACTGTTTCAATTTCTTTACTTGTGACTGGTTTGTTGAGGTCTTCTATTTCTTCTAGGGTCTCTGTAGGTTGTTCATTATGTTCCCAGGAATTTTTGTGTTTCATCTACATTGTCTAGATTGTTGGCATACAATTGTTTATAGTATCCTCTAATGATTTGTTTTCTTTCTGTAGGGTTAGTAGTAATGTCCCCATTTTTGTTTCTGATTTTCTTTGCATCTTCTTTTTTTTATTTGTCATCTAGCTAAGAGTTTGTCAATTTTGTTAATCTTCTCATAGAACCAACTTTTGGTTTTGTTAATTCTATTGTTTTTTTGTTCTCGATTTCATTTACTAATGCTCTGATCTTTGTTATTTCATTCCTTCTCCTTGAGTTGGGAATAGTTTGCTGTTCTTTTTCTCGTTCCTCCAGTTATGTAGTTAGGTCACTGATTTTAGCTCTTCTTTTTTAAGGTAAGCATTGAGGGCTATAAATTTCCCCCTCAGTACTGCCTTTGCTGAATCACATAGGTTCTGATAGGTTGTGTTTTCATTTTCATTTATCTTGAGATATTGATTTCTCTCACAATTTATTCTTTGACCCACTGGTTGTTAAAAGTGTTGTTTAATCTCCAACTATCTGTGAATTTTCCCTTTTTCTGCCTCTTGTTGATTTCCAACTTTATTCCATTATGATCAGAGAAAGTGTTTTGTATAATTTCAATTTTGTTAAATTTATTGAGATCTGCTTTGTGATACAACATATGGTCTATCCTAGAGAAAGATCCATGAGCACTTGAGAAGAATGTATATCCTGTTTTGGGGTACAATGTTCTGTTTATGTCTATTAGGTTTAGTCTAATGATGTCTCCAACTATTATTGTAGAGACATGTATTTCTCACTTCAGTTTTGCCAGGGTTTGCCTCATGCAATTTGGGGCATCCTGATTATGACTGTTATTTCTTTCTGGGCAATTTTACATTTTATTAATATATAATGTCCTTCCTTGTCTCTAATGACAGTTTTTCTTTTTAAAGTCTATTTCATCCAATATAAGTATATCTACTCCAGCTTTTTTTTTTTGGGGGGGGGACTGCATGCATGGAATAACTTTTTCCAGTATAGTCAGCTGATTTTTTTAAAGGAGGTACCAGGGATTGAACCCAAGACCTCATATATAGGAGGCAGGCACTCAACTGCTGATCTCACTGGTTTGAAATAATTAGAATAAGCAAACTCATACAGTAAGCATCTAAAATATAGGTTACCAGGGGATGGGGTGGGAATAGGGAATTAATGCTTAAATTTTACAGCATTTCTATTTGGTTTGATTGTAAAGTTTTGATAATGGATGGTACTGATGGTAGCACAACATTGTGAACATAATTAAAAGCATTGAATGTGGTAAAAGGGGAAATTTTAGGTTGTACCTATGTTACTAGAACAAATTTTTTTTAAAGCAAACAGTGTATAACATAGTGAACCCTATTGTAACTGATCAAGTACAATTAATAGTATAATTATAAAATCATTCTTTCATGAATTGTAACAAATGTACCACATTAATGCAAAGTGTTAATAATAGTGTTGTATTTGGGAACTCTGTATTTTATGTATGATTTTTCTGTAAACCTACAACTTCTTTAATAATGAAAAAAGAAATATTGAAAAAATACTGCTTTATACCCAGTAGAATGACTATTATTATAAAATAACAAGTGTTAGAGGGGTTATGGAGAAATAAGAACCCTCATACATTGTTATTAGGAATGTGCAATGGTACAGCTACTGTGGAAAACAGATTGGTAGTTCTTCAGATAGTTAAGAATGGAATTAGCATATGACCTTGCAATTCCACTTCTAAGTATATAACCAAAAGAATTGAAAGCAAGGCCTTGAACAGATATCTGCAAACCAGTGTTCATAGCAGCATTATTCACAATTGCCAAAAGGTGGAAGCAAATCAAGTGTCCATGGATCGATGAATGGATAAACAAAATATGGTATTTACACACAATGGAATATTATCGAGCTGTTGAAAAGGAATAAATTTCTGAAACATGCTGCAACATGCTTGAAGATATGCTGAGTGAAATGAAACAGACACAAAAGGACAGATATTTTATGATCTCACTTATGTAAAATAATTAGAATATGCAAATATATAGAGTTAGAATTTATAATATAGGTTACCAGGGACATAGGGTGAAGGTGGGGAATGGGGAGTTAATGCTTAACTGGTACAGAGTTTCTATTTGGGGTGATGGAAAAATTTTGATAATAGATGGTGGTAACAGTAGTAAAACATGGTGAAGGTAATTAGCACCAATGAATTGTATACCTAAAAATGGTTTTAAAATAAACATTTTTGATAAAAGAAAATTACAAAATTTAATTGTCAGCAGATATGCCTTACAAAAACTTTTAAAGGGAAGAACTTTAGGCAGATCCTATTTCTATATCAGAAAGAAATAAAGATCTACACAAGGAAATTAAGGGGACCTTAAATGGTAAATATGGAGTAAATGTAAAAGACTATTATTTTACATTGATTTCATTAAAATATATGAGTATATAGGCAAAAATTATAACATTGTAAAATGGGAGTTATCACATATCTAGATTAATTATGTATGACAACTATACTATAAAGGAGAGGGGTATGGAGGAAATTTTTAATAGTTTATATGATGTAGTACAATATTAACTCTAAGTAGGTTGTAATAAAATAAGTTTATTTAATTCCTAGAGCAACTGCTTAAAAAAATGCAAAGAGGATAGTTAAAAAGCAGAAACAGAAGAATAAAAAAGCAAAGTAGATAAACAACAAAACAAAATAAAATCATATTAACAATTACATTAACTGTTAATGGACTACACACTTCAAAGAGCAGAAGTTGTCAAAATGGAGAAAAAAGCAAGACCTCAACTAGATGCTGTCTGTGAGAAATGCATTTTAAATATGAAGACACAAATAGGTAGAATATAAATGGATGGAAATATGTACCATTCAAAAAAATTCGAAAAGTAGGAATGAGATGAATGGATTGACTAATATCAGATAATGGAGACTTCAAGACACAAATATTAACGAAGATAAACTTTTTTTTTTAAGGCGGTACCAGGGATTGAACCCAGGACCTCATACGTAGGAAGCAGGCACTCAACCACTGAGATACATCTGCTCCCCAAAGAGAGTTGTTTTTTTCATTTTTCTTTTGTTTTTAGGAGGTACTGGAGACCGAACCTGGGACTTCGTACATAGGAAGCAGGTGCTTGACTACTTGAGCTACATCTGCTCCCCAAGAGAAACATTTCTTAATGGAAACAGAGTCAATTCACCAGGAAAATCTAACAATCATAAATGTGCATATGCCTAGTAACAATTGGAAACTGAAAATTTTAAAATACCATTTATAATAGCATCCTAGAACATAAAATGCTTAGGGATAAACTATGAAACTATGATTCAGATATTTACACTGAAAAGTATAAAACACCGCTGAGAGACTTGAAAGAAGACCTAAAAAATTATAAATGTACTATGTTCATAGAGCAGAAGACTCAAAATTGTTAAGATTGTCAATTCTCCCCAAAATGACTAATAGATTCAATACAATTCCAATCAAAAACCTAGCAGGTTTGTTTTTGTAGAAAATGACAAGCTCTTTCTGAAAGTTATATGGAAATGGGTAGCCAAAATAATTCTGACAAAGAAGACCAAAGATGGAAGACTGAGTATAGTAATCAAACCTGAGTGTTATTGGTATAGATATAGGCATATAGATGAGACTGGAACAGCTGGTAAGCACATATAAAAAATGGGTCTTTACCCTTACTTCACACCATAGACAAAAGTTAACTGAAAGGGAATGAAGACCTAAATAAAAACCACAAAACTTCTAGAAGGAAACATAGGAGAAAATCTTTGTGAATTTGGTATAGGAAAAGATTTCTTAGGATACAAAAAGCATAAACCAAAAGATTTAAAAAACTGATAAATTGGAATTCATCAAAATTTAAAACTTTTTTCTTCCCAAACACCATTAAGTAATGAATAGACAAGCCATAGATAGGGAGAAAATATTATTCCCATATATCTGACAAAAGGTTCATATCCAGAATAATAATAATAAAAAAAAAATCCCTGACAGCTCATGCAAGACGACAAACAACCTAGTTTAAAAATGGGCAAAAGATTTGAACAGATACTTCACAAATGAAGAATAGCCAACAAGCACATCAGGGAAAAGTAAATTAAAGTCACAATGAGATACCACTATATATCCACCAGAATAGTTAAAATTTAAAAGATTGAGAACACCAAATTTGGAAGCAACCAGAAATCTCCCATTTCTGGTGGGAGCATAAAATGGCACAAGCACATTTGAAAACTATTTGGCAGTTTCTTACTAGCAACAATTACACTTCAAGGTGTATGTGTGTGTGTATGTGTATGTGACTGCAAATATTTACTAAAAGACAAATAGCGCTATTCGTAATAGTAAAAAAATGGAAACAACTCAAATTTCTATTAACAGTAAAATGGATAAATTATGGTATATTTGTGTAATGGAATGCTGTACAACAATGAGAAGGAATGAACAAGTGTGGATGAGCAAAAGAAACTAGACGCAAAAGAATGCTTCTTTTATTATTCCATTTATATAAAAGTTCAAAACCAGGAAAAACTAATCAATCGTCACACGAGATGAGAAACCAATTGCCTTTGAAAGATAATTAATGGGAGGTGTTTAAGGGGGGACTTCTGGGGTTCTAAGAATGTTCTATTTATTTATCAGGGTATGGTTACTTGAGTGTTTTATTAAAAATTCACCAAGCTATCCACATAGGATTTTTGCACATTTCTTTATATTTTAATAAAAGCTTCCCTTAAAAAGCTGGAGATAAAAATGTATCACCTACAAAGGACCAGGAATTAGACAGATGACTATCATTTACTTCAACAATGAGAGCCAGAAGACAAAGCAATGGTATCTTCAACATGCAGAGAGAAAAACAACACCCAACCTAGAATGCTGTAGCAAAGTATCTTTTAAGAATGGGGATCAAAAAAAAGGCATTTTAGACAGAAAAACAAACACAATTTATTGCCAACAGACTCTCATTAAGGGAAATTTTAAAAGATGAATTTCAGACAAAAGTAATATTATCCAAGATGGGAGGGCAGAAAGGCAAAAGGCGAGCAAATATATTGGTAAACAGGTGGGCAAATCTAAATAAATATTGATTGTATACATTAGCATTGAAAATATTTGATTAGTAAGAGAATAACAGGATGGAAATAATATATTACCCAGAATATTGTTCAAACTCTTGTTCAAAGTAAGAACATTCTAAAGTCCTTGTATTTTTTATTAGGAAGGTAAAAATACTCCTTACATTTAGACTTTAAACATGTATGTTACAAAAGCTAGAATAATCATTGAAAGAATATATAAAAGCATATCTATTCTTTCTTTAAAAGTAGAGCAGACTGAGTAAGAAATGAAGGAAAAAAATCTCCAATCTAAAAGTTGACAAGGGGTAAAAAGGGAATACAAATAGTGGGATGAAACTAAAATTGTGGAAATAACAACCCAATAAATGAAATGGGCAAATATATCAGTTAACAGAATATCAGACTGTATTTTAAAAAATCAGAAAATGAATAAGTAAATGAACAATCTGCCTATAGGCTGTTAACAAGACACACACACACACACACACACAAACAGAAGGAAAACTTGCAGTGGGGGATGAAAAAATGATAACACAGGAGAAATTATGTGACGTTGAAATATCTGACTGCCACCCCTCCCCCCCCAATAAATCAGGGAGGGAGAGTAGATGAAACAAGATAGCTTAACTAGTAACTGTTGAAGGTAGGTGATGGATACATGGGGGATCATTATACTCTTCCAATTTTGTATATGATAATACATTTAAATAACAAGTTTAGGGAAGCGGCTGTGGCTCAATCAGTGGGGCTCCCGTTTACCATATGGGAGGCCCCGGGTTCGGTTCCCGGGGCCTCCTGGTGAGGGCAGGCCCGCCTGCATGGCGTGGTTGGCTGACCCGGCGAGCACAAACAGCAAGGGGGGGATAAATGAATAAATAAATAAAATCTTTAAAAAAAAAAAAATAAAATAAATAAATAAATAAATAAATAAATAAATAAATAAATAACAAGTTTAAAAGACAAAGAAAAATATACTCCAGGAGAATACCAACCCAAGGTAACTTGGTATAGCTATATGGATATCAGGAACAAGGTTAAAGCATTGCTAGAGGGGCATTACAGCTAATAGGAGTATCAATTCACCTAAAAGGTATAAAAGTTCTACGTTTTACACACCTAACAGCATTTCCTAAAAAATCTATGGTCAAAAATGGACAGAATTACAAAGAAGAAGAAAAAATCAATCACTATATTGGGAGAGATTTTAACACATCTCCTTCAGTAATTGTTCTATCAAACAGAAAAAAGAAATCACTAAGGAGGTCAGAGCATTTGAACAACACAATTAATAAACTTGACCAAATAGTAATAGGTGGAACACTGTATCCAATAACTGGAGAAAATGGATTTTTCAAGAATGGGAACATTTATAAAAACTGACTAACATATGAGGTAAAAAAATGAGCCTCAACAAATCTCAAGCTCATCAGAATCAGACACACTACATCAGTCACAACTATGTGTTTCAGTTACAGATCAGTAACATAAAGGTTCTACAAAAATCCTATTTGATTAAAATTTTAAAACAAACACATCTTAAAAATATATGGATAGGGAAGCGGCTGTGGCTCAATCGGTGGGGCTCCCGTTTGCCATGTGGGAGGCCCCGGGTTCGGTTCCCGGGGCCTCCTGGTGGGGGCGGGCCCGCCCGCGCGGCGTGGTTGGCTGACCCGGCGAGCGCAAGCAGCAGGGGGGGGATAAATGAATAAATAAATAAAATCTTAAAAAAAAAAAAAAAAAGTATTAAAAAAAATATATATATATGGATAAAAGAAGAAATAATTTACACTAAAAAAATAAAGATGAAACGACTAACATCAAAGCTTTTGAGATTCAGCTAAAGCAATACTTTAAGGGAAATGTATAGCTATATGTTCTTTTACTTTAAAGGAAAAAAAAAGCTAAAAATTAACTATCTAAGCATCAAATGTAAGTTGGAAAGGAACACCAGAAAAATCCCATAAAAGTAAAAGAAATGATATAAGATCAGAAAATAATGAAATAGAAAACAAACAGAGAAAATGAATAAAGAAAACAATTGATTCTCTGAAAAACCAAAATAGGGAAATACCTGGCAATTTATCAAATAAAACAAAAGGAACGACAAACCAATATTAGGAATGAAAATGTACACATCACTAAAGATGCTGGAAATTTTAAAAAGATAATAAGAATATTTTAGATAGCTTTTATAAAAATTTGAAAAATTAGATACAAAGGATATGTTCATAGGAAAATACAAATTATCTGAACTAATTAGAAAATATGGCCATATAACTTACTTACTAGGGAAATTGAATCAACAGCTAAAAAGCAACTTTCCACAAAGAAAAACTAGACCCATGTGACTTTATAGGTGAGTATTATGAAACATTCAATCAACAGACACTTATACTCTTATAAAAATTCTTCCAGAGAACACAAAAAGTTGGAAGCCTTTCCAAGTCATGAGAGAGGTATAGTACACTATTGAAAGTACAGTGTAAAAAAAAAAAAAGAAAGAAAGAAAGAAAGAAAGAAAGAAAGAAAGAGTACAGTATAAAATTTAAAATGCAAATTTCTGATTAATTTGACTTATGAACCCAAAATGCTAAAATTCTAATGATAATATTAGTAAATTCAACAATTTATTTTAAAATATCATGAATAAATTGAGTTATTCAGAAATGTAAGGATAGCTTACCATTGCAAAATCTACTTTGGTAAAGCCATATGAACACTTTAAAGGAGGAAAAAACATATGATCATTTAAATAGATGCAGAAAAAGCATTTAATAACATTTAAAACTCTTAAGTACTTTTAACAAACTAGAGAGTGCTGTTATTTTCTTAACCTGTTAAAGGGTTACTGACCAACTACTTAACAGCAAATATTCTTCATGGTGAAACAATAGAAGCATTTCCTTAAAATGTAAGCAAGACTGGGCTGTCACTACCATTGTTTATCCTCAGTATTGCGCTGGAGGTCTTCACCAACACAATCCGTTCTTAAAAAGAAGGAAAAAACTACAAAGATTGGAAAGAAAGGCATAAAACACTCATATTTAGAGATTATATAGTTGCCCACCTGGACAAGCCAATAGATTCTATAGACAGGGAAGAGGATGTGGCTCAAGAGATTAGGTTCCTGTCTACCACACGGGAGGTCCAGGGTTCGAGTCCCAGGGTCTCCTGATGAAAGCAAACTGGCCCGAGCAGCAATTTGGCCCAAGCGGCGAGCTGGCCCACACGGAGAGCTGGCACTCACAGCTTCCGTGCAGAGAGCAGGCGCAGCAAGATGACGCAACAAAAGAAGACACAGAGGAGAGACAATAAGAGACACAGCAGACCAGGGAGCTGAGGTGGTGCAAGAGATTGAGCACCTCTCTCCTACTCCGGAAGGTCCCAGGATCGGTTCCTGGTGCCGCCTAAAGAAAACACAAGCAGACATAGAAGAACACACAGTGAATGGACACAGAGAGCAGACAGTGAGTGCAAAAAACAATGGGGTGGGGGTGGGGAATAAATAAATAAATGGATCTTTAAAAAAAAAGATTCTATAAACAAATATCAGAACTGAGTATATAAGGTTGCTAACCATAGGATCAATACGCAAATACAAATTACATTCTTATACACAGCAACAAAAATAAAAGAACACACCAAAAGTAAAGTGCATTGGAATAACAAAATTTATAAAACTTTGTTGAAAGATATTAAAAATGACAAAGAGATAAATATGTTGAGAGGTAGGTAACTAATACTGGAAACACATCAATTCTCCTCAAATTCATCTATAAATTCAACACAAATTCATCTGTAATCTTATTTTTTTTTATTAGAGAAGTTGTGGGTTTACAAAACAGTCAAGCATAAAATACAGGATTCCCTTATAAACCCACTACCAACACCTTGCATTGGTGTGGAACATTTGTTACAATTCATGATAGCACATTTTTATAACTGTTCTATTAATTAAAATCCATGGTTTAATTTACAGTTTACTGAATATATAGTATAATTTCATAGATTTTTTAAAAAAATTTATTCTTTACCATAAATACTAATATTTCCCCTTTTAATCATATTCAGGTATATATTTCAGTGCTGTTAATTGCATTCACACTGTGGTGCCACCATCACCACTATACATTAACAAAATATTTCCATTATTCAAAATAGGAAACCTGTACATTTTAAACTTTAACTTCCCATCCACTATCCCCACCCCATCCCCTGGTAACCTAATTCTAGATTCTGACTCTATGAGTTTGATTACTCTAATTGTTTGAAATCAGTGAGATCACACAATATTTGTCATTTTGTGTGTGGCTTATGTCACTCAACATGATGTCTTCAAAGTTCATCCATGTTGTCACCCATATCAGGATTTCATTCCTTTTTAAGGCTGAATAATATTCCATTGTGTATATATATCACATTTATTTATCCATCCGTTGGTTTATGGATACTTGGGTTACTTCCATCTTTTAGTAATTGTGAATAATGCTGCTATAAACATCAGCGTGAAAATATCTGTTCAAGCCCTTGCTTTCAATTCTTCTGGGTGTATACCTGGTAATGGGATTGCCAGGTCACATGGTAGTTCTACACTTAGTGTTCTGAGAAACTGCCAAATTGTCTTCCACAGCAGCTGCACTATTTTACATTGCCACCAGCAATGAACGAGTGTTCCTATTTCTCTGCATCCTCTCCAACACCTGTTGTCTTTTATTTTTAATACCAGCCATTCTAATGGGTGTGAAATGGTATGTCACTGTGGTTTTGATTTGCATTTCCCTGATGGCTAATGATGTTGAGCATCTTTTTATGTGCTTTCTGGCCATTGTATATCTTCTTTGGAGAGATGTCTGTTCAAGTCTTTTGCCCACTTTTAAATTGGGCTGTCTTTTTTTGTTAAGTTGAAAGATTTCTTTCTATATACTGAATATTAATCCTTTATCAGATATCTGGTTTACAAATATTTTCTCCCATGGTGAAGGTTGTTGTTTTACTTTCACGGTAAAGTCCTTCGAGGAACAAACTTTTTTTTATTTTGATGAGGTCCCATTTCTTGTTGCTTGTGCTTTGTATGTAAAGTCTAAGAAACTATCGACTAACACACACAAGGTCCTGAAGATACTTCCCTGCATTTTCTTCTCAGAGTTTGAAAGTTCTAGCTCTTATATTTAGGTCTCTGATCTATTTTGAATTGATTTTCTGTATATAGTCTAAGGTAGGGATCCTCTTTTTTTTTTTTTTTTTTTCCCAAATGGAGATCCAGTTTTCCCAGCACGATTTGTTGAAGAGACTATTCTTTCCCAATTGAGTGGTCTTTGCCCCCTGGTCTAAAATCATTTGGCCATAAATATGAGGGTTCACTTCTGAGCTGTTGATTCTATTCCATTGATCTATGTCTGTCCTTGGGCCAGTACCATGGCTTTGTAATTAGTTTTAAGATCAAGAAGTCTGGGTATGGGTCGGATGTAGCTCAACTGGTTGGGCGTCCGTCTCCCATATGGAGGGACCCGGGTTCGATTCCCGGACCTCCCGGTAAAAAAAAAAAAAAAGAAGTCTGGGTGCTCCAACTTCATTCTCCCTTTTCAAGATGGCTTTAGCTATTCAGGGCCCCTTACCCTTCCACATAAATTTGATGATTGGCTTTTCCATTTCTGCAAAGAAGATTGTTGAAATTTTGATTGGGATTGCATTGAATCTATAAATTCCTTTGGGTATTATTGATATTTTAATGACATTTAGTCTTCCAATCCATGAACACAGAATGGCCTTCCATTTACTTAGTTAGGTCATCTTTAATTTCATTTAGCAATATCATCTGCAAATAGGGAAAGTTTTAATTCTTCCTTCCCAGTTTGGATTCCTTTTATTTCTTTTTCTTGCCTAATTGCTCTGGCTAGACCTTCCAGTACAATAGTGAACAACAGTAGTAACAATGGGTGTGTTAGTTTACCACAGGGCTGTCAATGCAAAGTACCAGAAATAGGTTGATTTTTATAATAGGAATTTTATTTGAAGTAAAAGTTTACAGTTCCAAGTCTGTGAAATGTCCAAATCAAGACAACATTAGAGATGCTTTCTTACTGAAGTCAGTTATTGGTGTCCCTAGCATCCTACCACATGGTGATCAGACATATGGCAGGGCTTGTCTCCTCAGCCTTGAGCTGCTCCTTGGGTCCAGCACCTCAGGGGCCTCTTTCTGTGCCTCTGTGCTTTGCTGTTTCCAGACTCTAGATCTCTCTTAGCCTCTCTGGGTTTCTCTGCCTTTCTGCAGCTGTAGGCAAACCTGGAGTCCTCTCTCTCACATGGCTCGGTCAAATGGCAGAGCTTCCTTTTCCTGTGGGTCTCTTCCTCTATCTCTCTGTTTATATAAGGTCCAGCAAGAAGGCGGAAACCCAATACTTGTCACACATTACTGATGTAATCCAATCAAAAGGGCCCATACCCACAGGAATGGATTGGTTCAAAAACAAACATTTTCTTTTTGGGATTCATAAAAGAACTTCAAACTATCACAGTGGGCATCCTTGTCTTTTTCCTGATCTTAGAGGGAAAGCTTTCAGTCTTTCACCATTATGTAGTATGTTAGCTGTGGGCTTTCATATATGTTCTTTATCTTGCTGAGGAAGTTTCCTTCTTTTTCTAGTGTGCTAAGTGCATTTATCTAGAAGAGGTGCTGGATTTTGTCAAATGCCTTATCTGTGTCAATTGAGATGATTTTTTTTTTATTTTAAAGATTTATTTATTTATTCCTCCCCCTTGCTTTTTGCACTCACTTTCTGCACTCTGTGTCCATTCACTGTGTGCTCTCTGTGTCTGCTTGTCTTTTCTTCTCGTCTTCTCTTTAGGAGGTACAGGGAACCTATCCTAGGACCTCTGATGTGGGAAATAGACACTCAATCGTTTGAGCCATCTCAGGTCCCTGGTTTGTTGTGTCTCTCGTCTCTTTTTGTTGCGCCAGCTCTCCATTCAGGCCAGTTCGCCTTCACCAGGAGGCCCCAGGAAACAAACCTCTCCATATGGTAGATAGGAGCCCAATCACTTGAGCCACATCCGCATCCCAATCATGTGGTTTTGTTCCTTCACCCTTGCATACCAGGGATAAATCTCAATTGATCATGGTATATAATTCTTTAACTATGTTGTTGGATTTGGTTTTAGTATGTTGAGGATTTTTGCATGTATATTCAAAAGAGATATTGCTCTGTAGTTTTCTTTTCTTGTGGTATCTTTATCCAGTTTTGGTATGAGAATGTTGACCTTGTAATGAGTGAGGGAATATTCCCACCTCTTCAATTTTGGGAATGAGTTTGAACAGAATTGGAGTTAAGTCTTCATGGAGTGTTTGGAATTTCCCTGTGCTTTTCTTTGTTGGGAGGATTTTGATTACTCATTCGATCTCTTTACTAGCAATTGGTTTGTTGAGATCTTCTATTTCTTCTTGAGAAAACATAGTTTGTGTGTTTCTAAGAATTTTTTTTTTCATTACAATATTGTTTGTAATAGCAAAAACACGAAAGTTACATCTGTGTTCAATGAAAGGGGATTATTAATTAACAATGGTACATTTATAAAATAACATATTATCTAGTCATTGAAACTCATGTTTACAAAAATTTGGTATAGAAAATTCTTACAAATTAAGGATATAAAATTTCTCACCTGAAAATTTGGTATAAAAATAGTCCTACATCATAGGTCATTGTGGGATTTAAAATGAGGAAATACATGTAAAGCACATAGAACAGTCAGTGCTTAGAAATTATTAGGTAGCTAATATGATGATGACAGTTTTCCCAACTGTGTTCTGGGAAGAAATACACATATAAATATAAGATAATAAAGAGCCAACACAATTCACCAAAAATAATAGTAGTCATTGCTGGGTGGTGGAGTTACAGGTTATTTTTATAGTCAAATCATTAGGGTCTTGGTTCCAAGGAATAGAAACCAATTCTGGCTTACTTAAGCAAAACAAAAACAAACCCGGAGTTTGTCAAAAAGTTTATCATTAGGGTGCTTTGTATTACAAGTAATAGAAACCTCAATTCAAATTAACTTAAGAAAATACATTTCAATTCACATAACTTGAAGTGAAATGTAAAAAAAAAAAATATGACTTAGAATGAAATAGGATATATGCCTATATGTTCATTGATCTATTGGGGGGGCAGTCTAGTCTGTTGTGTTGATCAGTTTATTCCTGTAGCAATACCTACTGCTTTTATTACTATAGCTTTGTGGTATATTTGCTATCTTATAGAGCAAGCCCTTCCTCATTATTCTATTTCTAAATTTTCTTGGCTGTTCTTGACATTTCTCTTCCATAAAAACTTGTAAGTCAGCTTGACAAATTCCATAAGAATGTTCCATTGAGTTTTTTTTTTAATTTTTTTATTGGGGTGGCATTTAAAGATTTTTTCAATTTACAAATGCATTATTTTTATAAACAGAAAGGGCAAAGTTTAGGAAATAAGACCTTCAATAGTTCTTCATGATAAAATACAAACTTTTTGACATGGCATACAAGACCTTCCATAAGCTACTTTCTGGCTACCTTTCCAGACACATCTCTACTATTTCTTGCCTCACCTTTATTGTTCTAGCTTCAACAGGGACCATATTTTATATATCTTTATGTCCCCATGGTTGAGCACAGTGTCTAATACATAGTAATTAATGAATTCATCACAGATTCAATAAACATTAAAAACAACAACAACAACAACACACACACACAGAAAACAAGTGTCTTAGTTTGCCAATAACAAATACCACACACTGGTGGCTTAATAGGAACTTACTGTCTCATTGTTTTGCAGACTAGAAGTCCAAAATCAAGGTGTTAATAAGACCATGCTTTCTCCCCAAAGCCTGTAGTGTTCTGGTGCTGGCTTGCCACAGTCTTTGGGATTGCTTGGCTTGCATCACTCTCTCCTTGTATCTACTCTTCTGGTTTCACTGACGTCTGGCTTCTGCTTTCTCTTTATAAGGCCTCCAATAATAGGGACTAAGACCCACGCTGATACAGTTGGCCATGGCTTAACTAATAATAATGCCTTCAAAAGGTCTTATTTAGGGAAGCGGCTGTGGCTCAATCAGTAGGGCTCCCGTTTACCATATGGGAGGCCCCGGGTTCGGTTCCCGGGGCCTCCTGGTGAAGGCAAGCCCGCCTGCATGGTGTGGTTAGCTGACCCAGCGAGCACAAGCAGCAAGGGGGGGATAAATGAATGAATAAATAAAATCTTTAAAAAAAAAAAAAAAAAAAAGGTCTTATTTACAAATGGGTTCTCGTGCACAGGAATGCAGATTAAGATTAAGAACAGGGGGGCGGCTGTGGCTCAATCAGTGGGGCTCCCGTTTACCATATGGGAGGCCCCGGGTTCGGTTCCCGGGGCCTCCTGGTGAGGGCAGGCCCGCCCGCACGGCGTGGTTGGCTGACCCAGCGAGCACAAGCAGCAAGGGGGGTGATAGATGAATAAATAAATAAAATCTTTAAAAAAAAAAAAAAAAAAAAGATTAAGAACATGTCCTTTGAAGGGGTACATAATTCAATCAACCACAAGTAGCTTGCTCAAGGCTCAATAATTGGTAAGTGGAAGAAGCAAGACTGAAGCCTATGTCTGTCAGATGACTAAGTAAACATTGCCTCCGAAAGACTAAGCTATAATATTTCTATGTAATGATTCTCTTTTTTTTTTTTACAGTTGATTTTGTTCAAATCAGGATCTAAACATGGTCTACATATAGCAATTGGCTATGTCCCTTAATTATATTTTAATCAATAACTGTCCCCCCCGCCCCCGCAAAAGTAACTGCTAATCCCATTTTTTTTTTTTAGGAAGTACCAGGGATTGAACCCAGGACCTTGTACATGGGAAACAGGTGCTCAACCACTGAGCTACATCCACTCCCCACCCCTATCTTTTTTTTTTAAGATTTATTTTTATTTATTTCTCCCCTCCCCCCTTGTGCTTGCTGTCTGCTTTCTGTGTCTGTTCATTGTGTACTTATCTTCTTTTTAGGTGGCACCGGGAACGGAACCTGGGACCTCCCATGTGGGAGGGAGGCCCCCAATGGCTTGAGCCACCTCTGCTCCTTCCATCTTTTTGCATTTGAAGTCTGTTTTGTCTGATATTAGTATAGCTACCCCTGCTCTTTTCTGTTTACTATTCGCATGGAGTATCTTTTTCCAACCTTTTACTTTCAGCTGGCTTCTATCCTTGTGTCTGAGATGAGTTTCTTGTAAGCAGCATATGGATGGCTCATGTTTTTTTATCCATTCTGTCAGCCTGTATCTTTTGATTGGGGAATTTAATCCATTCACATTCAATGATATTACTGAAAATGCACTGTTTATTTCCTCCATTTTATTCTTTGGTTTTCATATGTCATCTTATTTTTGTCTCTCTTTTTACTCTTTTGGTTATCCTTTCTGCTTTCCTTTCTTCTATACTCTCCTCCAAGCCTCTCTCTCCTGTCTTTTTCTTTCAGGTTCTAAGGCTTCCTTTAATATTTCCTGCAAAGGTGGATTCTTTTTTGCAAACTCTCTTAGTTTCTGTTTGTTTGTGAATACTTTATATTCACCTTCATATTTGAAGGACAGTTTTGCTGGATAAAGAATTCTCGGCTGGCAGTTTTTCTCTTTCAGTTTCCTAATTGTATCATACCACTGTCTTCTCGCCTCCATGGTTTCTGAAGAGAAATCTGCACAAAGTCTTACTGGACGTCCTTTGTACGTGATCGTTTGCTTCTCTCTTGCTGCTCTGAGCATTTTCTCTTTATCTTTTACATTTGACATTCTGAATAATATGTGTCTTGGCGTAGGTCTATTTGGATTTATTTTTATTGGGGTATGGTGTGCTTCTTGGACATGAAAGTTCATTTCTTTCATGAGAGTTGGAAAATTTTCAGCTATTATTTCCTCAAATACTCTTTCTGCCCCTTTTCCTTTCTCTTCTCCTTCTGGAACTCCAATGACATGTATGTTCTTGCGTTTTGTGTTGTCATTCAACTCTCTGAGCCCCTGCTCAATTTTTTCCATTCTTTTCTCTCTTCAATTTTAGCTGCTCTGTCTTCAGTATCACTTATTCTTTCTTCTATCATTTCGAGTCTGCTGTTGTATGCTTCAAATGTATTTTTGACTTCACCTATTGTGTCTTTCATTCCCATGAACTCTGTTACTTTTCTGTTCATGATTTCAAATTCTTCTTTACGTTAGCGCAAAGACTTCTTGATGTCATTGATCTCTTTAACTATATTCTCTTTCATCTCATTAATTTGATTTTGGAAATGTGTGCTCATCTCACTGATTAGTTCTCTCAAATTCTGCATCTCTTCTGGGACTTTGCTGTATTCCTTTTCTTGGGCCATGTCTTCTATTTTCTTAGTATGGCCGGTAATTTTTTGTTGGTGCTTAGGCATCTGGTTAGTTTGTATTTTACTTAGATGCTCTATCTCTTTCTCTTTTATGGGGTTTTAGTGGCAGGCGGCTGTGTGTTACCACCACTCTTTGATTTTTGGCTCAACCTTGATTGTTAGGATTGTTCTGCTGGTTGCTCAAAACTGGGCACTGGACCCAGTAATTGGTTGTAGAGTCATTTCCTAGGGCCTTGGGCAGGGAGGCTATAGGGGCCAGGAAAGGACTCTCTTACTTATTAATTTTCTTATGTGTATTTCCTAGGTCTGCCAGGAGATGGCACTTGTTGGCAGCTCTCAATTCAATGCCTGGTCGGAGTGTATTTGTTGTGACACAGACCGGATCAATGTGATAGAGCTTCCTGTCTGGGGGCTAAGAGCCCTGTGATTCAAACTTTCTGAGACAGTTCTCCAGACTTCTCTCATAGCGCCCCCTTTTCCCAGCTAGGAAATATTTCCACTCCCTTCTGAATCCTCAACAATCAGTCCCTGTTAGTAGAGGAGGAGATTGGGAGGTTTGTATATCTTTAGCCCCTTGCAGGCTCCAAGGTAAACAATGGCGCAGCCCCACCCAGCCTGGAAGGGCTCTCGGGACAGGGCAGACCAAACCTGGGAGTCCAAAGCAGGGTCAGCCCCAGGCTCTCTCTCCCCTCTCCTGTGGAGTCCTCAACAATTAGTCCAGGCTAGAAGAGAGGGAGGTTGCGAGGATCGGATTTCTCCTGTCCTTTCCGGGCTCCCAGGGCAAACCGCCGTGTGGAAGGGTCTGTGGGGCTCTGCAGCCCAAATTTCAGATCCGAATCTGAGTCAGCCTAAGGCTGTGTCCCTCTCTCTCCCCTTTCCGGGAGTGGTAGATCCCTGAAGCCCCCTTTGTCTGTGGTCGCAGGCCCAGGGGCCCGAGAATTCTAAAGAGTGTGGGGGAGGGTGCCAGCAGCAGCAGAAGCTGCTACTTGTAACTCACAGTTCTGTAGTCGCGATTTCCCTCTTCTGTCCCTCTCTCCTCTGGGTGGTGTGCAGCCTTCACCTGCTGACCTAAACCCTAGAAGATCTTTTTCGGGGCTGTTTCAGCTTGTCCTCTAGCTATTTTTCTGGAGAAGAGATTCCCGTGTCTTACTAGTCCGCCATCTTATTTATTCATTTCAGCTAGGTTACCTAATTTGTTGGCAAACAATTGTTCATAGTATTCACTTATAGTCCATTTTATTTCAGCAGGGTCAGTAGCAATGTCCCCCTTTTCATTCCTGATTTTTGTTATTTGTATCCTTTTTTCCCTTTCATCAGTTTAGCTAAAGGTTTGTCAATTTTCCTGATCCTTTCAAAGAATCACCTTTTGGATTTGTTGAAACAAGAATCAACCCTTGGTTTTGTTGATACTCTCTACTGTTTTTCTGTTTTCTCTTTCATTTACCTCCACTCTAGTCATTGTTATTTCCTTTCCTTCCTTTTGGTTGCTCTTCTTTTTCTAGGTTTTCCAGTTTAGAGGTCAGGTCTCTGATTTGAAGTCTCTCTTCTTTTTTTTTAAGATTTTTATTTATTTATTCATTTATCACCCCCTTGCTGCTTGTGCTTGCTGGGTCAGCCAACCACACCGTGCGGGCAGGCTTGCCCTCACCAGGAGGCCCTGGGAACCGAACCCGGGGCCTCCCATATGGCAAACGGGAGCCCCACTGATTGAGCCACAGCCGCTTCCCTCTTCTTTTTTAATGTAAGCATTTAGAGCTATAAATTTCCTTCTCAGCACTGCATTCACTGTATCCTATAACTTTTGCTATGTGGTATTTTCATTTTCATTCACCTCAAGATGTTTCCTACTTTTGCTTCTGATTTCCTCTTTAACTCATAGGTTGTTTAAGAGTATGTTGTTTATTTTCCACATTATTTGAGAATTTTCCCTTTATCCCTTTGTTACTGATTTCTAGCTTTTTTCCATTGTGGTCAGAGAATATACATTGTATGATTTCAATATTTTTGAATTTATTGCGACTTGTTTTGTGACCCAACATGTGGTCTATCCTGGAGAATGGTCCATGTGCACTCAAGAAGAATGTCTATTCTGTTTTCATTGGGTGCAGTGTTCTATATGTGCCTGTTATGTCTATCTGGTATGGTGAATCATTTAAGTCCCGTACTTTCTTATTGATCTTCTGACTAAATGTTCAATCCATTATTGAGAGTGGTATAATAAAGTCTCTTACTATTAATGTAAAATCACCTATTTCTCCCTTCAAATCTGTCAGTATTTGCTTCATATATTTTGGGGCTCTGCTATTAGGTGCATATATAACTTTTATTTTTTAATTTATTTTTATTTATTTATTTATTTTTTTTAAAGATTTTATTTACTTATTCATTTATCCCCCCCCTTGCTGCTTGCGCTCGCTGGGTCAGCTAACCACGCCGTGCGGGCGGGCTTGCCTTCACCAGGAGGCCCAGGGAACCGAACCCGGGGCCTCCCATATGGTAAACGGGAGCCCTACTGATTGAGCCACAGCCGCTTCCCCATATGTATTAGTCAGGGTTCTCTCGGGAAACAGAATCAGCAGGAGATATCTGTGAATAATATGGAACTCTAAAAGAGTCTCTCACGCGACCGTGGGGACTCACAAGTCCAGGTTCCTCAGGCAGGCTGCAAACCAGGGCCTCCGATGAAAGCCCGATGAAAGGTCGTTGATGAGTCTCTGGGAGAAGTTGCCTGTCCAACGACGAGCTGGGAAATTCTCCCTGAATGTTGAAATCACTTCCACTTTTAAGTCATTCAACTGATTGGGTAAAAGCACCACCCATTGATAATGTAATCTCCCTGATTGATGCAGATGTAATCAGCCATCCACGCAGTAAACTCACTGGTGATTGAAGTCCATAAATGCTCTTGTATTATAATTAGCCCAGTGCTTGCTGGAACAAACACCTGGACACAACTACTTGGCCGAGTTGACACATTAGCCTAACCATCACACCATATATAACTTTTATATTTTCCTGTTGAATTGTTCCCTTTGTCAGTATGTAATGACCATCTTTGCTCTTTGAAACTGTTTTTTACTTAAAATATATTTTGTATAATATTAGTAAAGCTACCCCAGCTCTCTTTTGGTTACTACTTGAATGGTGTATTTTTTTTTCAATCTGTCCTTTTACCATCAATCTACTTGCATCTTTGACTTTAAGGTGAGTTTACCTGCACACAGCATATAGTTGGGTCATGCTTTTTATCTATTCTGCCAATCTATGCCTTTTGACTGGAGAGTTTAATGCATTTACATTGAAGGTAACTACTGAAAATACAGGTCTTTCTTCTGCCATTTTGCTATTTAGCTTTTGTATATCTTATACCTTTTTTGCCTATCACTTCTCTTAAGGCCTACTCTCATATGTAGGCTTTCTTGTGTCGCACCATATTGAGTGTCTTCTCATTTCCATCTGTATATATTTTTTACCTGTTTTCCTTGTGGTTACCATAGGGTTAAAATTTAACATCCTATATGTATAACAATTATATTTGGTTTGATACCAACCTAACTTTAATAGCATGCACTATACTTTCCCTATACCCCACTACTGTCCCCCACCATTTTTTAAAACACATTTTATTTTATTTACTTATTTTTTCTAGGAGGTACCAGCGATTGAATCCGGGGCCTTGTACATGGGAAGCAGGCCCTCAATCACTGAGCTACATCCACTCCCAACCCCCACCACTTTTTGTACTTATCACTTGTATCTTTGCACATTGTATGTCCAAAAACTTAGATTTATCATTACTTTTTATTCATTTGCATTTTAGCACCTGTAGGAAGAAGTGGAATTGCATACCAAACAATACACTACAATAATAATGGCATTTATAATTACTCAAATGGTTACCTTTACCACAGGTCTTTATTTCTTTATGCTATCTAGTGTCCTTTCATTTCAGTCTGAAGACTTTCTGTTAGCATTACTTATAGGCAGATATAGTGGTGATGTTCTCCCTCAGCCTTTGTTTATCTGAAAATGTCTAAATTTCTCCCTTGATTTTGAAAGATTCTTTCCAGATATAAAATTCTTGACTGGCTATTGTTTTTCTTCAGCACTTTTCAACTCCCTGCCTTCTTGCCTCCATGGTTTCTGAGGAGAAAACAGTGCTCAATCTTATTGTTATTCCTTTGTAACACATTGCTTTTTTTCTTGCAGCTTTCAGAACTTTCTCCTTGTCTTTTGTATTTGATAGTGCAATCAATATATGATCAGGTATATTTTTCTTCCTGGTGTTCCAGTTTGGTGTTCTCTGATCTTCTTGGACTTGCATATTCACATCTTTTGCTAAGTTTGGGAAGTTCTCTCTCATTATTTATCTGACTACTCCTTCTGTCCCATTCTTTCTCTTCTTCTTCTGGGATTCCCATAATGTGTATATTGATGCAATTGGTGGTATCCCATAGCTGTCTTAGGCTATTTTTGCTTTTAATAATTTTCTTTCTGCTCATCCTGACTCAATTCATATGTCTTGTTTTCAAGTTTGCTGATTCTTCTGCCAACTTCATTCTGCTCTTCAAACCCTCCTGGGCATTTTTCATTTCAGTTATTGTGGTCTTCAACTCCAACAGTTCTTTTTGGTTCCTTTTTAAAATCTCTCTTTACTTAGACTCTCATATTGTTCATTCAGTGTTTTCCTGATATCGTAGTTCCTTCTCTGCCCTTTCCTTCATCTTCTTAAGTATTTTTAAGATCACTTTTTAAAAGGGTTTGTTCAGTAAATCCATATATTCATCTGGTTCATTGGTGTGTTCTGTATTTTTATCCTCTTCCTTTGGATGGGCCATCATTTCCTGTTTGTCTTGAATTCTTTTGTTGCACACTGTATATTTTAACTCTGGTATGTACTCCCTGGGATGTCTGTTTCCTGGCTTTGTAACCAGCTGGTGTTAAGATGAGATTTTCTTGAGTTTCAGCCCTCCTATCAGGAAGGTATGCCTAATGCAAATGCACTGTGCAGTGTTTTCTCTGTCCTACTGGGCCTCTGTCTTGTCCAAGGTTTTTGTTTGTTAGCTGTTTCCTCTGTTTCCAAGAGTTCTCCTCAGTTTCCTAGGCAACAATCCTCCCTCTCCCGGGTATCTGAAGCTGGCAGGTCTTTGTCCCAAACTGGCTGCCTCTATAGTTCTTTTTTTTTTTTTTTTTTTTTTAAAGATTTTATTTATTTACTTTATCCATTTTAAACCCCTCCTTCCCCATTTGCTGTTTTTGTGTCCATTTGCTGGGCAATTCTCTGTGTGTGTTTCCTGCCATCTCTTCTCATCCTCCTTCTCCAGTCTTCACCAGGATCCTGGAGACCTCCGATGTAGGAGAGAGGTATTCTGCTGCCTGCGCCACCTCAGCTCCTGGCTTCTGGAGCTTTCAGAGCATCTCGTCTTGTCTCTCCTCTGTTACGTCATCATCCTGCTGCATGGCTCCCGGGGCCCGACAGCTCAGCGGCACACAGAGCCTGGCAGCCCATGCGCCTTCTCTCTCTCTATTTTTTATTTTACCGGGAGGTCCCGGGGATTGAACCCAGGTCCCTCCATATGGCAGACGGATGCCCAACCATTTGAGCCACATCCGCCCCCCTCTATAGTTCTTTATATATGCCTTTTGCTATCTCACACTGCTTTTTCCTGGAGGGCAAATTCTGGGTGGAGGGTTACCCTTGGGAGGACTTGCCCAATTTGGTCTTTCCCAGCCAAAACAGGGCCTGGGACCCACAAAAGGGGCACAGACCAGCTCCAAAGTACCCTGCGGAAGGTGTCAGAAAGGGTGCCAAAAACTTCTGATAGTTCCCAAAGCTGAGCTTTCCTGGCCCAAAGAGCAAATGTAGCCTTTCAACTAACTTTCCCCACAGCCCTGAGGAAGCCCTGCCTCTTTAAATCTCCACTGCCTCTGCCCCTGTCCAGAGCAAAATGAAACAATGGCTGATGCAGGCTTTGTCCTGAGCAGAGTTGAAACTATGCCTTCCAGAGCTTTTGCCAGGGGCCAGCTGAAACAAAAGCTGCCCTCAAAGTGATGTGAATTTGCCAATCAAAAGCTTTGGGTAGATTGGCTATGCACATCTCTACTCTAGGAGATGATTTTTATGCCCATTTCTGTCAGCAGCTGGTAATCAGGCACTGGACCCTGTGTTGACCTGCATGAGAGTGGGGGATGGGCACCAGAAGTCACCATAGGGAAAGGGCAATTTACAATTCTTTACCATAATTTATCAGCCTCTTCTTCCTATTTCTCCATGGATGATTTACTGTGTTCTCTGGCCTCTGGAGCTTCCTGACTGTTTAATAATTGTTTTCATGGAAGAACTGAGTCCCAGAGTTCCCTCCTCCACTGTCTTCCTCGGAAGTCCTCAACTGTAATCTTTTTTTTTTTTTTTAAGATTTTATTTATTTATTCATTTATCCCCCCCTTGCTGCCCGTGCTCGCTGGGTCAGCCAACCACGCCGTGCGGGCGGGCCTGCCCCCACCAGGAGGCCCCGGGAATTGAACCCGGGGCCCCCCATATGGTAAATGGGAGCCCCACCGATTGAGCCACAGCCGCCCCCCCTCAACTGTAATCTTGAAAGGTTTTTGTGAGTATGTGGAACTTGACAAGTTTGACAACAATCATGTGGAATAGCAAAGGACCAAGGCAACTAACCTAAATTAAGACAATTTTGAAAAAGAATTTTGTGGGGAGACTTGTCCTACTACATAGTAAGTATATAAAAGCTACAGTAATTAAGACAGTATGCTACAGGTACAATAATAGGAAAATAGACACAAGAGGCAAAAAGATACACATAAGAGATTAAGGATTAGTGCTTGTGTAAGAAAAAATGAAATTAGGACACACATGGATTAAAAAAAAAAAAAAAAAGGACACACATGGTATCATGGATGAACCCTAAAGACATTAAGCTGAGTGAAATAAACCAGACACAAAAAGACAAATATTGTATGATCTCACTAATATGAGCTAAATACAAAGAATAAACACATAGAGTTAAAACCTAGAGTATAGATTACTTGGAGATAGGATGAGGGCTGAGAAGGGGTACTGATACTTAATGTATGTAGAATTTTTAATTAGCTGACTGTAAAAGTGTAGAAATGGTTAGAGTTGATGTTAACACATTATAATGAGAATAACTAATACAAATGGTTTATAAATGGGATTGTGGCTGTAAAGGGTAGTCTAGGGATATAAATGACAATTGAAAGAAAACTAGAGTATAATCTAGGGACTGAGTAACGGTGAACCCAGAGATGGATGAGGATTGTGGTTAATAGTACAAATATAAGAATGCTCTTCCATGGACTAGAAAAAATGTACATCATTATTACAAGGTGGTAAGAATATGGTGATGCATGGGAAAATACAATTAATGTATTTATGGACTATATAGTTAACAGCAATATCATAATAATCTCTCATCAACATCAAAGAAGTACTGGGTTAATAATGGGTGTGGGGGGGAATGGAGAAAATATACCAAATGTACACTATAGACCATAGTTACCAGTAATAGTTTGATGATGTTCTTTCATAATCTGTAACAAAAGTTCCACAACAGTGTAAGGTGTTGGTGGTGGGTGTTGTATGGGATTTCAGCACATTATGTGTGATTGTTTTCTAACTTCACAACTTCTCTAACAACAACAACAACAAAAAATATATATATATATATATAAAATTTAAAAAGAAGAGATTAAGGATAGGGTGATATGGATTAGGTGGTATCCTTGTAGGTGGTACAATAAGACACATGAGAAACTTGATAAAGAAAATCCTACTTAGAATATGAAGAAAGTGGGAGTAATCAAGAACATCTCTTCGATATGAAACATAAGAGAATGATCAGGAAATCAACCTCTGTGGAGTACTTATGATATGTTACATGTTTTTTAAAAACCTTCCATTTAGGGAAGCAGTTGTAACTCAGTGGATGAGCTCCTGCTTCCCATGTACAAGGTCCCAGGTTCAATTCCTGGTACCTCCTAGAAAAAAAAAGAAAGTGAAAAAAAAAAAAAAATCTTCCATTTAATCTCATATTACTATTGATACATAATAATAATAATATATATTATTACTATATTACAGAACGAGCTCAGATACTATAAGTGGTGCAGCCAGAGTTTCCTGGATCCAAAGCCAATACTCTTTCCATTATAACATGTTGGCATTAATAAAAATAGTCCACATGGGAAGCTAGTACACATGCATATATGTGGATGATGATCAAATAGTCTTTAAGAGATGTTTGACATACAACAAAAATCACATTGGTAGTAGCCTAACCTGGATCTAGTTATAGAACTAGCATCAACCAAATATTCACAAGATTATAGAGACTATTTAACATAGCTCTGCAGGAAAAAAATACTTCTCAAGCTACTATTATTTTAAGTATCATTTCCCCTCTTTGTAAAGTACCACCTGAATCTCATGTTACTACTAGTTATCTTTGAAAGCCACATTATAAAATATGAAATGGGAAAAATTCAACATATATTTCAACTATAACAAAATTTCCTTCAATAAAATATTGAGTGATCTGCTAACTTTATGATGGATCCCTGCCCTACACCACTGTCATCAGCACCTAGGAAACATGAAAGCCTCAATAAATGTTTCTTAAAAGAATGAAAACATAAATGAATGCATGCATACAAAACATTATAACTGGCCTCCCTGCCTTCACTGAACCCACTGAGATTCCTTAGAATCATGATTCTAAGTGCTACCTCTCTTCTAAGTTGGGAAAACCTGAAGCAAGTATTTCCAAGGCCCAATATCTTTTAAAATTCTATGATTTTTTAAAGTCAGTATGTGTCAAAACATACACTTAATACAAATCAAATAATTTAGCAACAAAAATTCTGATATCCTTTAAATCATAAAAATAATGAAACTGAAAATCTATAAAATTTGGTGGAAGAGAACTTTACGTAGGACGGGGGTGGAGAAATCCTCAAGATAGTGAATTCTTTAGTGAGAACCAGGATTCTCTGTGTAGAAAGGAGATAAAGATGTCAAGATTAAAATGTGTAGGTAAAAATCTTATTGCCCTGGATTTGAATTAGAAGTTAGTATGAATTCATGAGGTACTTTATCTTAAAACAAGTATTTACCTAATTATATAATGTAATTTACATGATTATAAATGCTATCATTTATATTACACATATTTATAAGAAAATATGCTAAATCATGTATTTCATTAGGTAACATTTTAGTTACATAATTATATTCCTAAGAGTTTATGTCAATTTATATGATTTATATATTTATAACTCTATATATTTATATGTACAAAAATTTCCAGCTGTAGCTACTAAAAAATCTTAAAAAGGATGACCAACCCAAGCTATAACATACCTAGCGCCAGACTGTGCTCCTGAAGTACCATTTACCACTAAAGGAAACCAGGGTTTCTCGCACAAATGGCAGATTCAAGTCTGTTGTTGCAGAAAATGTACAAGATCAGACTTTTAATGTTAGATTTTTGTCATACCAGATAGGAAGGAAGCAACCAGAGTACTAGAGATACTCAGGAGAAAACTTGAAGGGACTCAACTGGCCAAAGATAGGACAAACTGAAAAATAAGAATTGTAAGTGAAATACGTATCAATATTTTCAATTTGTTTAAATCTACACTAAAATATACAAATTGATCATTTTTAGAGGATAACAGGAAACTAATTCTCATTTTGAAAACTTGCAAATAAAGGGGCAAAAATTGAGGGTTTACACTGCCTCTCCTATATAAACTGTAACACTGACTAGTTTCTCTTTATAGACGTATTCCAACCAATACATCAAGAAGGAATGATTGAATAAGAATATAACCATTTTGCAGCCCCTAATAAATTAATGGAATTAAGCATTTAGCTGTCATGGCTGTTGTTTTAGTTTGCTAAAGACTGCCAATGTAACATACATAAATGAATTGGCTTTTACAATGGGGATTTATTAATTTATAAACTTACAGTTCCAAAGCTCTGAAAAATGTCCCAATCAAGGAATCCGGTAAAGCTCTCTCCCTGGCAGCTCTGCAGGTCACTGCCTTCCCCTCTCGCATTGCCTTCAGCTTCTGGCTGTTGGTCTCTGGCTTTCTGTCTCAGCTTCCAGGAGTCTCTCTCTATGCCTCTGTACTCTGTTGATTCCTGCCTCTGGGCCCTCTCTGTTCCTGTGGGTTTTCTTTTTGTATCTGTGGCTTTTTATTCCCCCCATTTCTAAAGGACTCCAGTAAGAGGATTAAGACCAACCCTGGGGCACACAATGTAATCAAAGGCCCTTAACTGAAGTTATTTAATCAAAAGTTCTCACCTACAATTGGTTACACTCACAGGAATGGATTAGCTATAAGAACAGGAGTTTCTGGAGTCCACAAAAGCTTCAAACTGCTATAGCTGCTATCACTGAAAAAAAAAACAAAAACAATATACAATATGTGGGAAGCGGCTGTGGCTCAATCAGTGGGGCTCTAGTTTACCATAAGGGAGGCCCCGGGTTCGGTTCCCGGGGCCTCCTGGTGAAGGTAAGCCCGCCCGCACGGCGTGGTTAGCTGACCCAGCGAGCACAAGCAGCAAGGGGGGGATAAATGAATAAATAAATAAAATCTTAAAAAAAATATATATATATATATATATATATACACACACACACACAATATGTGTCACCTCACGAAAGAACATACTACACCTAAGAAGTAGTCTTGCTAAAAGTATTACACCTGTATGTGGTTGTGGCAGTTTGATGTAATTATGAATTCCAAAAATATAATTGGATCATGCTTGTAAACTGATCTGTTAATCTGGGCATGATTAGGTTAGGATTAGGGCATTGAACCCCACCCCTTGGTGGGTGGGGAATGGAATATAAAAGGCAAGGCAAAGGACAGTTGAAGCAGTCTTTTGAGAAGCAGTTTTGATGTTGGAAAAAGGCCCCAGGAGAAGAGAAGCAAGCCTTTCGCCTGATCATCTACAGCTGACCTTGTGGAGGAAACAGGAGCTAAGCCCGGAGAGAAATGCAGCCCCGGGAAGAGAGGAACCCCAGAAGCCTGAACCCTGGCAAACGCCAGCAGCTGTCTTGCTCCAACACGTGCCAATGGACTGTGGTGAGAGAAGAAACTTAATGCTTTATGGCCTGGGATCTGTGGACTTCTACCCCAAATAAATACCCTTTGTAAAAACCAACCCATTTTTGGTATTTCACATTAGCACCCCTTTGGCTGACTAATACAGTGGTCAAACCTTTAGATCTACTAGTAGGAAAATCCAGACTGTGGAAAACTCAAAAACCCAGTTCCTTCAACAAATTGCCAGGGGAAAAAAAGATAGAGTCATTACTTGTAGATTGAAAGAAGCAAAACCTAAAATACAGAGTTTGGGGTATGCACACTTGGACAAAACCAAGAAAGCAAGAGTCATTCCCATAAAAATCAAGAAGATGACTTTCAGGGAAAAGAAATATGACTAGAACAGGGTACATGGAAGACTTCTGGGGAGACTGGCAAAGTTCTATTTCTTGACCTGGGTGGAGATTACAAGGGTTGCTCCCCCATAGTACTTCATATTTTATGCATTTCTGGAAGTCCGTACTATGTTTTAAAACAAATAGGTTTAAAAAGTGTTTGAACACATCTTGAAAGTTTGGGAAAGTAGAGTCTTTTATCCATTGCTGCTGGGACTATAAATTGGTAGTCTTTATGGAAGATGATTAAACAAAATCTATTAAAACTACAAATGTGCTTACACCTAAATTAACAATGTCACTTCCAGGAATTTTTCTTAGTTATACAGAAAAGATGTATGGATGTTTTGGTTTGCTAAAGCCAGTTCTGAGGCTGTGTCCAAACCAAGGCATCATCAGGAGACTTTCTCCCTGAGCTGCAGCTGTGGGCACAAGGCAGCGTATGCTCGTCTCTCCCTCCTCTCCTCCAGGTGTCGTTGCTTTCAGCTTCTGGCTTCAGTGGCTTCCACTGATTTCGGCTTTTGGCTCCCAGGGCCTACTCAGGTTCTGGGCATTTCTCTGTCTTTCTCCATGTTTCTCCCATTTATAAAGGACCCAAGTAGAAGTTTAATACCCACCCTGAGTCACACAAGTTAATCAAAGGCCCTTAACTGGAATAATTTAATCAAAAGTTCCCAACTAAAATAGGTTTACACATACAGGAATGCATTAGCTCTAAGGACATGATCTTCTGGAGTTCACCCAGCTTCAGACTGTCATGATGAAAAAGGTTATTTATTGCAGGACTCTTGTAATATTAAACTAGTGGATACAACCTAAGTGGCCTCCAATAAGAGATGAGTTAAATAAATGAATTACATCTATACAATATTACACACCTAAGAAAATGAAGTAGCTTTTTACACATCAATATGAAATGCTCTCTATGATGAACTGTGTTGTGTCAATATGGTTAAGCTTGGAGCTTCATTTTCTGGAATCCCCTTTACTGCATGGTTCTGAATTAAATCTGGCCAAAAGAGAAACTTGAAAAATAGAAATAGGAGTAAAGCAGCACCCATTACTTAATGAGGGTTTCAGGATTCATACAAAGTGATGAACACATACAAAGGTACCTGTAGTGGGTTTCAGGCTATCCATGTGGTCCTCCATTCCAATCCAGCTCTTCTGACAGCTGATTCTGATGAACTGCTATCAGCAGTAACAGGCTCACTACCACAGAGGTAGTAGCTACACAGAGGCAACAGTTTCCCAAAGATCTCTCCCCTCTGTGGGCCTACTTAGGCAGCTGGATGTGCTTGGTTCCATACACTTCCTTGCAAGCTCTGGCTTGTCCACCACACTAGACTTTCAGAGTGACTGTTTCTCATATCCTTCAACTCTCCCTTCTGGACATTCATTTCCCCAACATCACTTACAACTGAATAAGGCTAATTCATCTAATAAACCCCATATGTGTCATAACACACGCTAGTAGCTCCATGTCCCTGACTGGACCCTGTCTTATACATTTCCCAAGATATAGTTAGTAAAGAAAAAAGCAGGATGCAGAATGGTGTGTTTTAGGGTTCTCCAGAGAAACAGAAATGACAACACACACACGTAGCTATTAGATTTATTATAGCAATTGGCTCACGGAACTACACAACCATGAGGACTGGCAAGTCCTAGTTCTGTAGGACAGACCACAAGTTGAAAACTCCGATGAAGGTGACGCTGAATTCCCCAGGAGGAGGAGGAGGCTGGCACAAGTAGAAGTAGAGAGAGAAATTCTTCTTTCTTACTGCTGAAATCCTCAGGTGCCACTTTAAGGCCTTCAGCTGATTAAATGAGAAGACTCTTCATTATTGAAGGCAATCTCTTTTATTGATTGTAGATGTAATCAGCTGTAGATGCAACTAACTATTTAAATCCACCTACAAAATACCCTCATGGTAACGATCAGGCCAGTGCTTGTGTCACCAAACAGCTGGAAACCATAACCTAGCCAAGCTCACACATGAAATTAACCATCACAGTGGCTACACTACCATTTGTGTAAGGAAAAAAAGGGGTAGAGAATACATATATTTACTTAAAAATGCAAAATATCTCCAGAAGGATTCACAGAAATTGATAACAATGGCTTTTTTTGGTTTAGCCAAGATGTCAGGATAGGTGTGGGAAGGAGACAACACTGTACATTGTATAGTCATCTGTATATTTTAAAATTATGAACCAAGTGATTGTATTATTTACTCAAAAATAAGTACTTTAAGAAAACCTCTCAAGTGAAGATAATTATATATCATAGAGGTTAAGTTCATTTAAAACCAGCTAATTAATAAACCATTATGTTACCATTTAAAATTAGTATTATCTATAAATATCTCTCCTCTTCACAGTTTCAATCTCCTGAACAATAGCACAAACCTATCCTCGTCACATATAACAAATGGGAAATAAAAAATATCAACTAAGGCTTATCATGAGAATGCAAGGATGACACATCAGAAAATCTAGTATTAGAATACATCAAAATAAGAATTAAAAAAAAAAATACATCATATTAACAGAACAAAGGAGAAAAACATGATTATTTCGAAAGATAAAGAAAAGCATTCCACAAAATTCAACACTAAATCACAACGAAACTTAGCAAACTAGGAAGACAATACCAATGGTAAAAAAGGAGCTATTAAAAACCTACAGCAAACTTATCCAGATTGCCTGGGTTCATAACCTAGCAAGTTGACTAACCTTCAGCTAGTTATTTGCCTTTCTCTCACTTTTCTTACCTGCAAAATATATACCAGTACCTACCACACGTTTGTCTTGAGGATTAAATGTTAAAATCAGGCAAAGTAATTAGAACAGTACCCAGCACATAATAAGTACTCAATAAATGTAAGCGAGATGATGATGATAAATATAACATTTTTTCTCAATTTTAATTTCTCTGAAAGATAACTGACCATTGAAGAACAAAATTAACAACGATGTATTGTGAAGTTTATAACATATATACAGGCATACCTTGGCGATACTGCAGGTTCAGTTCCAGACCACTGCAATAAAGCAAGTGTTGTAATAAAGTCATACACAAATTTTTTGTTTTCCCAGTGCATATAAAAAGTTTTACTTACACTATACTGTAGTCTATTAAGCGTGCAATAGCATTAAAAAAAAACAGTGTACATACCTTAATAGACAAATACTTTATTACTTAAAAAGGCTAATCATCATCTGAGCCTTCAGGAAGTCACAATCCTTTTGCTGGTAGAGGGTCTTGCCTTGATGTTGATAGCTGCTGACCGATCAGGGTGGTGGGTTGGGGTGGGATGTTGGAATTGCTGTGGCAAATTTCTTAAAATGAGACAACAATGAAGTATGCCACATCAACTGACTCTTCCTTTCACAAAAGATTTCTCTGTAGCACACAATACTGTTTGATAGCATTTCACTCACAGAACTCCTTTCAAAATTGGAGTCGATCCTCTCAAACCCTGCTTCTGTTTTATCAACTAAGTTTATGTAATAGTCTAAATCCTCTTTTTGACATTTCAGCAGTGTTCACAGCAGGAATAGATTCCAGCTCAAGAAACACTTTCTTTGCTCACCCGTAAGAAGCAAGTCCTCATCCATTAAAGTTTTATCTTGAGATGACAGCAATTCAGTCACATCTTCAGGCTCCACTTCTAATTCTAGTTCTCTTGTTATTGAGGCAGGCTAGTTTAGGGAATGGGAAGACAAATTTGGGACCTGGCAGAAAAACATGGCCATGAAACACGTGGCCATGGAAGCTGCCTGGAACCTCCCACAAGGGAAAGACCCCCACCAAAAGGCTGTGGGAAGAATCTTGTGAGGATCCTCCATTTGGAACGAGATTTCATCGGGATCAAGGAAAGCCCCGAATATTCTCAAGGGGCCTTATCATTGGGACTCCCGGGGGAATTGACAGGTGGGGTAACCAATCAAAACAGCAAACAGCTGGGACCCCTTCCCCGGAGTACTCTCCCCTCTCCCTCTTACCTTTTAAGTAGATGTAATGTAGAATTAAAAATATACCTTCATTTATTTAGTTATATGGATTTCATGTTTTCTACCAGTCTAGTTAATTTTGAATTAGCATGTTTTCTTTCCCTAAGAAATTCATCTAAAAATGGTTACTTTCTTCATCTAGCCTTACGGTTTTCACCTGCATCCTTTTTTTTTTTTTTTTAGGTGGTACCAGGGATTGAACCTACAACCTTATACATGGGGAACAGGTGCTCAACCACTGAGCTACACCCGCTCCCCCTGAGTCTTTTAGTATGGATCATTTTGATAGGAAGAGTCACTGTCCATTTTGGTTCTTACAAACATCTGAGTACAGTACTGTTAAGAGTTTTCCCCTTACAAGGTTTGCAATGATTGACAAGTCATAGGACCGTGAATCAATACCCCTGTGGTATAGGTTAAGGAAAGGCAGCCTCTAGCCATAACCCACCTAAGGGATTGGGCTAGCCATAGCCTATAGGCAGCTCATCCCCTCCCAAGAATAAACAAAATGGGGCAGATAAGGGCCATCACTCCCTCCCCAACTCCTCCCACATTCCAAGACCTTCTAGCCCACTCCCCCCTGGCCATTTAGCCCCAGGCTGTACTCGGCTTCCCCGCCTATTGATGTACTGTATAAATTCATATCCACCACCTTCCACGGGTGGGCTGAAGTTTCTCTTCAGACCCCCTCCATTGGGACAGCTTCCCAATAAACTTTCTGCCTGCAATCGTCAGTCTCTGCATCCCAGAGAGCGCCGTTTTTCTCTAACAAGTACTTAACTATGAGAAGGAACTATGCCATGCAGACAATGGAATAAATGATTTTTTTTTTAAAGATTTATTTTTTAAATTTATTTATGCGCAGTCTCGCTTGCTTTCACCCGGGGCCTCCCATATGGTAAACGGGAGCCCAACCAATTAAGCCACAGCCACCTCCCGGAATAAATGATTTTTAAAGTTAGGGAAGTGCTCAGAAACTTCCAAATTTTTCCCAATGATTGATAAAGCATGTCAACTACAAATTTATCCACATCATTTTAAAGGCTATTTATGTTTTCAGCCTGTAACATTTTGGGAGAAATTATCACAGAGTAGCTACTTGTTACCTAAGTTTGGCACTCAATATACCTCAACCTTAAAGAACATCTCCCAATTCTAATATACAAGGTTATAGTATAGTAGTAAAATCTGTAGTTTCTCTATTCTTTCTAAATTTTTTTTCATGGTGACAGTGGCGGGACGTGGGCACTGGACGCAGGGATGCAGAGGCACACGGGCTTGGGTCGGTCGTCCTCACCTCTTCTTCACACTGCTCCAGTTCCTCTATTCTTATCTATCTTCTAGATTTTGACCAAAATCCCCTCTTCCCATAACTGATAGCAATTAGTTGTCGTAAGACTATCCACATGACTCAACTTTTTATCTACTTTTATCTAGAAAAAAAACCAGTGTAGTGGAAAGACCAGACTGAAGTTCTTAAAATCTGTACTTGAAACCTGGGTCTGCAGAAAAGCAGAATGATCTCCGCACAAGTCACTTAATTTGGCTCTCTGAACCTCATTTTTTCTTTATTCTAAAGTATACTAATAAACCTATCCCAGAAGGTTGTTCTTAGAGGTTAAATGAGATAAAGCACTCCACAGTATTTGGCATGAAATAGATATCCAATCAATGGAAGCTATTCCCAGCTTTTAAGCAACCTGACAGTGAGCTCGTGTATTCCTTGAATTCCCTGCCCTATCACACAATAATTAACATAAAACTTCACATATCGCAGAAAGTCAATGAATCCCAGATAAGGAGTTTCTACCTTCTAGATTAACTAATATTTCACTTCTATGGATTTTTTTTGAGGTGGCTCTAACTCCACTGGGTATATTCCAGAATCAGATATACCATGGGTTTATATAAAAGTGCTTTTTTTTTTTAATTTAGCGAAGACTTTTTTTTTTTTAAGATTTTTTTTATTTACCCCCCCCCCCCCGCTGCTTGTGCTGGCTGTGTCCATTTGCTGTGTGTTTTTCTGTCTGTCTGTCTCCCTTTGTTGGGTCGTCTTGCTGCGTCTACTCAGCGTGCTGCGTGGGCGGGCTTGCCTTCACCAGGAGGACCCGGGGAACCGCCCAGGGCCTCCCACATGGTAAACGGGAGCCCTATCGATTCAACCACATCTGCTTCACAATATAAAAGTGCTTTAATATTATTTTTGTTCTTTTAATACCCTTTAAAGTTTCTTAATAAAATGCAAACTCTTCACTAAGGTCTATGTGATCTAGCTGGCCCAGATAATCTTTCTCCTCACTTAGGAAGTTCTAGCCACAGATGCCCTCTAGCTGCATCTCAAATACCCCACCCTTTCAGCTTCAGGGCCTATTTCCCTCCACCTGCAATGCTATTCCTTCCTCTTCGCAGGCTTGGCTGGAAACGGCTCTAAAAGGGTTTTCTAAAAGAGCCCTTTGCTGACTACTGCCATCTCCTTCATTACCCTATTTTATTCATAGCATAGCACTGACCGCTCTCCCAAATTCTGTTTCCAAATGAGTTATCTCCTCCACTAGACTGAGATTTTTGAGGGCAGGGCAGTGTCTATTTTGTTTCCAGCTGTACCCCCAGGGCCTAAAATTGTGCCTGGTAAGCAAGCGACCCTGGGCTACTCCCCATCCTAAGGTCTGCCTTTTAGCTTTCAAAGCTGGAGACTGCGAGCTGGGTGACAGGGTCTTGTGGGCCCATCCGGCCGGTGGGACTTTCACTGGCAGCGCTAACGTCTTCCCAAGATAGGACCCTTTCCTGGGTCTTACGGGCAAGAACCTCTTCTCCCCAAGGAGGAATTCTTCAGGGGTCTCGGGCGTGTCCCAGCCACAGCGTGATTCTGGATTGCGGGGCAGGGGTGGACTTGGGTGTCTGGGAACTTATGGTATTGCGGCTGGGCCCAGCAAGGTGAATAACGGAAAGCCGGCTGCACTCACGAAGTTCCTCCTGTTCCATACTTCTGGAATTTCCACGTGAGCCAGGTGAACGTCTTCCAGCATTTTCGGAGCTGGGCGGGCCAGGAAGGGCAAAAGAACCGCGCGAAGTCGGCCTCCCGTATCCGTCAATAAGTCTTTAACGTGGACTTCAGAAGTGAGGTGTCGGCCAAAAAAGTGGGCCCCCTCTCGAGGTTGTGAGAGAAAGTCTGTACAGGTGACAGCAAAACGGCTTCTAGAGAAAACTACTAAAAAACCCAAGAGAAAGCCGCAAAGACGCCCTCATGAGAAACCGGCCGGAGGGAGGAGCCTTCGGAAGAGGCGCAGCGAGCGTACATCGAGGATACGCAGCCGCAGTAAGAGGCGCACGCGCTCGACCCGGCGGCGCAGCTGCAGTAGAGTTCCCGGGCGCCTAGGGTGGGGCTCAGGGCGGGGGCGGAGCTAGCTCTCCTAGCGCGCTGACGCGAGACTCGCGGCGGAAGGGTGTGGACGCGCAGGCGCCGTGGGGGGCTCGGAGCAGGGAGGCGGGGCCGCGCAGGCGCCGTGAGAGGCGGTAGCGGCGGCGGTGGTGGTAGGAGCGGCGGCGGCTGTAAAGGGTTTTGGGGAAGATGGTGCTGATCAAGGAATTGTGAGTGGATGGGTGGGCGCGAGCGAGACTCTGGGACGGCGGTGGGGTGGTGGAGATGCATCGATTGAGCAGTGGTGGAATCGTTCTTAAAACGGGGTTAATCCCAGGCGGGCCGCTCCCTGGGCGCGCCCTCTCCCCCCGGGCACGTGCCCCCGGCCCACTCCAACGCGCGCCACCAGATCCCTCAGTCGTTGCCGTGGTAACGCCGTCGCCCGTTCCCCCCGGGCGGAAGCGGCCGGGTCGCGGCCGAAGCGCGTCGCTCGGAAAGGTGCGGCCGGGAGTTTCCGCTGGGACCCCGCCTTCTCCCGGTTCTGGGTCGGGGCCCACCCCCCGGCCTGCCGGTGGGACGGATCCGCAGTCCGAGGGTGGGGGAGATGCGATGGGTCGGATAGTGATTTGTCGTCTAGGGTGGAGCCTGCTTGTAATTGGCGGGAGATGGGCTTGCCAGGTGAAGGCAGCCCTTGGCATCTGGTCTCGAGGTGGGACCTTGGCCCCTGAAGTTGATCAGGAGCCGGGAGCCCAGAAAATCTGCGCTCCCCTGGGTAGCTCAGGTTACTTAACAGGAGAGCCATTTCTCTGCTCCGAATCTCAGTTTCCACGTCTTAAAGATGGGGTGACATTCTGTGGTCCCATCTACTTGACGGGTTTGAGATGAAGAGGGAACATATTGTCTGTCAGAGGAGTTCCCAAGGGCGTCAGACCAGTGAAACGATATTGTTGAAAAGTTAGGACATTTCACACTGTCGAGGACTGTAAATAACACTGGAAATCTGGTTGGCAATGAATGTTCAGCTGTCACAGCTGGCTCGTGTTGTCAGCATCCCTTGGGCACCTAGAGATTTCGAGTATTGCCCATTCTTTGTTTTTCTCAAATACTCTTTTCATTTTAAAGTCTTAAGAAAAAAAAAATTTGGCTTAATTTAGCTATTTCCAGACACTGCATTTTGGTGTTCTCAAACCTTCTTTAAAAACACTCATGTTACTTTTCTGCTTAAAACCTTCCAAAGACTCCCTGTTTTACTCAGAATAAAAGCAAAACCTTTTCAATAGCCTATAAGGTCTTACACTATCTTCTTTTCTGCTCTGCTCTGATTTACTATCCTTCCCTTGCCCACTCCAACCTCACTTGCTGGTCCTCCATCACTCTAGGAATAAGCTCAGTTCCTGGCCTTTCCAATTGCTGCTTCCTCTTAGCTCACTACTCACCTCCTTCCTTCGGGTCTTTGCTCAGATTTCACCTTCTAGGGGAATCCCTCTCAGAAGACCTAATTGCAACCCCCAACCATTTCATATTTGCCTTCCCTGCTCTATGGTTCTCCATAGCACTTATCTCTAACATACAGCACAATTTATTATTTTTTCCTAGTCTGCTGCCTAGAATTTAAATTCTTTAAAGTCAGGCATTTATTTATTTATTTGTCTCTTTTGCTCACTTTCATATCTCCAGTTCCTAGAACTGGTACATGGTACTCAATAAATATCTGTTAAATGAATTATTGAAAAATTGTAACTTTGATCAGTGGCAAGGATCCTGAGAAAAGACCCTTTTTGCCTTTCATTGTAGAGTGAAATTTTGGACAATACAGTTAAAGGTTATTTTTAGTATTGAACTTTGGATTTGTAAACTTCAGGGCATTTGTACAATATATTGTGCAAGTTTTATCTCATTTATTACCCTGACATCTTTGTGATGTAGGTAGGTGGCAGATATTAAGACAAATGGAGGAAATAAGAGAAGGAAATTGATTTTCCCCAAGTCACATCTCAATTGAATTGTAGAACTGATTTTAGATCACTGATCTAGTTAACATTTTTTAAAATTAGAGTTATTTCCTCCCTCCTGTGTTTGAACTAAGCATTCAGTAGATCCCTTTGACAGTTGAGTAGTTTTCAAGCTAACTTATAGAAAGCAATCCCCACTGGGAATTTGTACACTATGCTTTTTGCTATCCATTAAATTTATTATAAAAATTAAAATGCACTGAGGTCACTAATGTTTGAAATGTGCCCATCATCTAATTTTTTTCCCTAGGCAGTTAAATTAGATTTCTTAATGTTCATTCCTCATGTATGTCTCCACTAGACTTTTATTTCACCACCCCCCTAGACTTTTTGAAGATAGGGACAGTCTCTTTAAGTATTCCCAGTATCTAGCACATCATCTAGTCTAGCACAGTGTCAGTAAGTACACAGTGTTGCTCACTGAAAAAATGATTCTTTCTACTGTCAGGTTAACTTTCTAAAATTGTTTTTGGTCAGAAGCAATGAATAGGTCATTCTTTGAAGATATTGGTAAACATTTAGCATATTTTGTTTTACAAAATGTCATATAATTTTGACATGAATGAAAAGGCTGGAAATGACTGGGGAAGGTGATTAGTTCAAGTTATTTTTAAGCAATGGATGAAGTGGCCATTAGGGCAAAGTTCTGGTTTGAAATAATCAGTTGCTAATTCCATTTGGGAAATTATTTTCATGAGGATTTTCAGAGAAATTTGCAAATTTTCAGATTGCGTTGAAAATCAAATACTACTTTTTGAATAATAATGGAATATCAAAACCTGTCTCTTCCTTGTCCTTTTTACTATCTTACTGAGGAAATCTTGCAGAAAGTACTTGACCCATCCAAAATGTTTTAATCAGTCACTTTGATTTTGTGAAAGAAGTTATTTGTGAAAGCACTGTTAAATAAAAATAGGGGATCTTCCTGCTAGTGAGTAGTTTTTAGAGTTACTAAGCAGCTCATCTTGTTTTTGTAAATTCTTTAAGGAAAGACTAACTCTTCCTTCTCCATCCCTCATATGTGGTTGCCAGGTCTCTTCCCTCTATTGCCCATCATCCTGGTTCAGGCCTTTGTTAACCCTTTCTGGCCTCCCAAAAGACAGTCCCATTCTGTATCTCAACATTTTTAACCACTCTACAGATGGCTTCTTACCTCTGGAGCAACCTTCCAGGATTCCTTACTGCCAAGTGAATTAATAGATTTCTTACCAAAGTATTCCAGCCCAGAAAATAGGCTCCCAACCTTTATCTTTCCAGCCTTCTGCCGCCTATCCACCCTGTTCCCCACCATCACCCCAGTTTATTTTCTGTGTTTACTGAGACAGCAAGTTAGTGTGTACAGTGGGGAGACAACTGTATAACAAGTTGATTCTTGATGAGAATAGAAATTGTAACCATTGTGATTTTGAGACTGTCCATGTCTTTAGATCACCATTGTCATAAAGACAAAAAGAATGAGTGTGCCCAGTTGTCAAGGGGGAGGGAACAATAAGAGACATATTTTGTATATGTTGGAGGTTAAGGTGATGTGAACATTCAGGTGTAAATGTCTGAGGAAAATCACTGCAGCTGAAGAGAAATTGGAACAAGGAAAACTATTTGGGGCTTCTCTAGAAAATGAAAATTGAAATGACCACCAGGAGTTTGTTTTCTTTTCTCCCCCCCCCCTTACTATAGAAAGACTTTGAGATTTTAAATAGCACTGCTATGTTGATTATTGGTTGGGAGGGAAAAGTTTGAGAAAAACTAGGCCAAAAAAGGAGATTGGTGTCTTGGAAACAGGCTGTTATCATGAGACAGTTGGTATACTAGGTTTCTTAAGTTTATGGTAGAAATAAGCAAAAGGATTTTCCCTATAAAATCTGAAGGGAATAATTTGATAGAAAATGCGATAATGTGATATAAAACAATTCACCATAATGTTGCCTTTGGAATTCATCTTTCAGAAATGTATTGCAGGTAAAATGGAGCTCTAACAAGGTCCAGTTGGTATATTCAGTAATAAATCCTCTTGGACAGGATCAAACCTTATATTATTGAATCTACCCTGGCGGGAGTTATAATATTTAATAAGGCTCAAGGCAGTTTCCATGGCCAAGTTTTTTTTCTTCCTATTAAGTCTAAAAGACCCCTTATTTTTATCTTACTAAAATTGAGGGAAAAATGAGTAGTGGGGAAAGTTTCTGGAAGCATTCATTCATGAGATTCAAGATGTGTATTCTGCGGGAAGTGTCATAAAGCAAAATGTGTAGTGTATAGATGGAGAATGAAACCACACTAAAAATTTCATGAGAGCAACCCGCCCAGACAATCTACAAATAATACATTTCTGTACCCTGCGGTTTTCATTGATGAGTATTCCCTTGCTTCTTTATTTCCCATGAGAATCTCTGCAACAATGTCCTTAGGGTCCTGGCACAATGAAGACACTAAATGATAATATCATTGAGATCCAGGAACTATGGTTTTATTTCTCTAGTTTAAAAACTCTTATTTAGGGCTGGGAGCATTGCAGAGACCCTCTTCCATAATATCCTTGTATGTCTAGGTTTAAGGTTTTTCTCTGTAAGAATCACTGCATTTAAAGTAAAAGTTCTTCTAAGTGTACAGATCCATGTTTTTTTTTTTTTTTTTTTTCTAAAGATTTTATTTATTTATTCATTTATCCCCCCCTTGCTGCCCGTGCTTGCCGGGCCAGCCAACCACGCCGTGCGGGCGGGCCCGCCCCCACCAGGAGGCCCCGGGAACCAAACCCGGGGCCTCCCACATGGCAAACGGAAGCCCCACTGATTGAGCCACAGCCGCTTCCCCAGATCCATGTTTTAAAGCCAGCTATTTCATATGTAATGTCTATTCTGTTTTTGTCTTTTTTAGCCGTGTGGTTTTGCCATGTTCTGTTCCAGAGGTAAGTCTTACTAGCTTCTGCATTATCCTACTAGTATAAGTTACTTTGATATATTACTCTAAACTCATATTTTTGTAGTATTCATTTACCTTTTTCATTCCAGTTTATGTGACAAAACGAATTGTGATGTGTTATAGATAATTAATTGCAAGTGAATTCCTGTTACACTGCCTTGCTTTGGAAAGGTCCAAAGAATGTAGTTCAACATCCTACCTGGTGCAGGAATTCTTTCTACATCACATAGAAATGAGATTCCAGGGGAGCAGGTGTAGCAGTGGCTGAGCGCCTGCTTAGCGTGTACGAGATCCTGGATTCAATCCCTGGTACCTCCTAAAAAAAAAAAAGAAAGAAAGAAATGAGGTTCCAGCCTTAGGTACTTTAAGGTCAGGTAGCTTGCTGCTTAGAGAAACAGGCTGTTTTACTGTTGCACATTTAAAACATTTGTATTATTTTAAACAAACATCAGCTTCCCTATAATGTTTGACCATTGTTTACAGTCCATCCCATTTGAGCAGTAGGAAATAAACTTGTTTTAACTTGCATATTAGTAATTCTTCATATTTTCTGATGGCCGTTCTGTCCTCCCCCAAATCCTTTTGTTCCATCTTCTCTCCATGAGGTCACAAGGTTAAACATACCCAGCGCATTCATTTGGCCTAGTAGACTTCCTCACCTGCTGGACTTGGCTCCTGCAGATCCTGTAGGTGGAGATTGTCATCTCCCTTGATAGGCACATGATACTGATACATCACCTATTCTAAACTTGCCTGTCCTGCCATTGTAGCTATCCAAGAATGAGGCTAATAAAAGCAGAAAAGGCTTTTGAGAAATGAAGATATATGTAGCAAAACCCAGAAGGCCCTCTATTACTTACACACCGTTCATGCTTCCTCAGTTATCTGGTTTTCCTAGAGCCAATGGTAGATTAGAAGCGGTGAATTGAAGTTGGACAAAACAAAAGGATAGCCAAAGAAGTGACAGTTGACAGAAAACAGAAAGAAAAAAAAAATCAAAGTCAGGAATTAAAAATGTGTAGCTGTCTGGCACTGTTTGGTGTAGACTTGAATTCAGCCAAATATAATATACCTCAGTGGTGCCTGAGGTTTCACTTTCTCAAACACACTGGAGACAAGCCAGGCACTCCTGTCCTTCACTTGCACAGTTGATTGATTGACTTAAATGTGGAAATTGACATTTATTTTTGCTAGAGTATTTCTTTTTGTTTCAGCTGTTGGAATCAGCTTTTGAAATCTTTGAGTCTTGGTATTGCCATCCAAAATTTTCGGAGCTTTTTGTTATATTTAGGTTTAATAAACATGCTGCCTGTGTCTATTAAAGTTTCTTAAAAATGAGAAAGAGAAGACCTGGTAGCTTGAGCCACAAAATATCAGTCCATTAATAACATTTATGGATGCTGTTGTTTAGTAGGGTCTGTAAGTTTTCATTACTTCTGTGTTTCTGCCCACGATCAAATTTACCTTTTGACTTAGACACATTTTAATTGATGAATGTTAAAAAGTACATTTTGAATGACTTATGGGTTGTGGCATTACTGGACTAACCCTGGGTGCTGAATCCCATAAAACCAAAAGTATGAAATAACTGCAGAAACTTATTTTTGGTACATGTTCAGCTTCCTAAACCCTTCCAGATTGAGTAAGATCGGGTGCGTGTGTCTGTGTATGTGTTTGCTTAAATTAGCCTGCTCCCAGTGAGCTTTTTGGATATAAATATTTACTTGGCTTACAGCTCTCTCTTTTTTGTGCCTCCAGTAAAATGTTAGTTTTCGATTGCTAGTTTTTAGCAGTAGAATTTTATAGCTTTTGTTTGAAAATGTGCTCATAAAGAAAACACTGCCGACTCAGGTATTGGTGCAGACCACTGAGATTTCTGGTTCATTTTTAAATGAAATTGAAACTACTGTCAGCAGTTTCATACCTTTTTTTGTCATGCTTATATATTTATAATACTTTTAAATAGTTTCTCTTTACTGGAGAACTCTACAATTATCAGGTCTGATACTGGGCTCCCAATACTGTTTTTGGGCAGGTGGGCAGGGACAAAATTGGACATGTCATTCATAGGTCATGGAAAAGAAGACTCTAAGTCTACTAAAATTTGGACTATAATGTTTCTTTGGATCTTCTGTCCTTTGGGATTACACTTTATACTGTTCTTCTTTGTTACTGAGAACTGTATTCTGGTTGCTCACCTGCTGGCTGTGTGAACAGGGGAAATCAGCGTAACCCCTCTAAGCCTAAGCCTCAGCCTCAGCTTTCTTATTTGCAACATGACTATTTTAATTCTTGCCATACCTTCCTCTGAAATTTCTGCAAATTAAATGAGACATAGCAGATGTGAAGATGCTTTGGAAAGTACAACTGTATATGTATTGTTCAAGAAATTGAAGCAAGTGTCAAAATATCTTACTGATATGTGGATGGTGTATATTAAAGCACCAAAGTATTTGTTACTAGTGCTTTACTTGAATAATGGAAATCCAGTAAAATATTATAGTTTCTTAGAGTTGTTTGATTATCTGATGTTTGTCTTCCTAAACATATTAATTTATAATTTGAGCCATGTCTTCATATAGAATATATGTACTGAGTGGTTTGGATCTGCTTTTCTCTATCTTCTATATTAAGATTTTAGCCCAAGAAGTATCTGCAGTTAATACTGACTTAATGAAATTCTGTGCTGTTTGAAATTTCAGTATCAAGTTGGACAGCTTTATTCTGTGGCTGAAGCTAGTAAGAATGAAACTGGTGGTGGAGAAGGAATTGAAGTCTTGAAAAATGAACCTTATGAGAAGGACGGAGAAAAGGGACAGTATACACACAAAATTTATCACCTAAAGAGGTGAGTGGATGTTCACATTTGATAATTAGTAATTGTATTAAATAATTATACTTCAACTAACCAGCTAACATCTAACTTGTAGACTTGCTGAGGTACATTTTTAAAATTTTAATGTGATAATATGTTGCATTTTAACTTTTTGAGAGGACTTCCCTTTTATTTATTGGTTATTTTTAAAAGGCAGAAGTAATTCATCTGCTTTATAAAAAACTCAAACGACATGTAAGACTATTTAAAACAAAAACCAAAAAAAACTTAGACTCCACTGTTTGCCATCCCACATTTCCATAACCCCAGAGATAAACACTAAAAATGGTTTTAAGGTTTATTCTTCTGGGTCATTTTCTATATATATTCAAACAAATTGATAAAAAAGCAGAGAGATATCATTTTCAGTTTTCTACCCAAAAAATGAGATCATACTATACATATGATTTTCCAGTTTGCTTTATTTTTTATACAACTATATGTCATGAACAGCCTTCCTTGTCATTATCGTATATCCATGTGATTCTTTTTAAACCAGAGTAGAATTTCTTATTAAGGGCATAACCTAGTTTATTTAACCATTTTCTAAATGATAAGTCCATTTAGGTTTTTTCCATGTTTTGTCTTATTACAATAAATGTTTCTGTGAACATGGTTGTGCATATATCTTTATGTTTAGATTACTATTTCTTTAGGAGAAATTCATTAAAGTAGGATTGCTGGGAGGACGTACTCATTTTAAATTTTATTACTGCCAAATTGCCTTCTAAGAGTTTGAGAGTGTTTATTTTCCTTACTTTTCTGTCTGTCAAATTTTGTTTGATAGGCAGAAACTACTCTCTTGTTTAAATTTGCATTTCTTTATTAGTGAGATTGTCTTTTGTTAATTGACCGTTTTCATTTCTTGTGCAACTTTACTGTTCAAATCTCTGCTCATTGTTTTGTTTTGTTTTATCTTCCTTTTTGGTTTGTAGCAGTTCTTTTGCCCTTTTCCCTAAGTTTTGGCTGCCTAATCTCTATGTTTAGCACGTATGTTTTAAAATAAAAATGCATATCAGTATTAATCTGAGGTCAAAAGACTAGTAATGGTCTTTAAGTGTCTATTCTGTCAATAGTCTCCCTAGTTTGTTAAAGATAGGAGGGAATCTTTGCCTTTTTCTTGACTTTATTATCTTGATTTTGAAATGAATCATATCCATAAGCTCCTTAAAGTTGTAAATGAGCTGTGGGGATCAGTATTTTTCTGATTTTCTGAGTTTAACTCTACGGCTTGGTTTATAGTGGCACATAAATATAAAGTAGGTTATCACTTTATAGAACCTTAAGTTTTACCATTATTTTCTCTTAGTACACAGTGTTCCTTTGCTTCAGTTTCAGGTGAGAAATAATGAAGGCAAATAACTACGATCAATTAATTATCCATATAGACTGTCTTATTAATTTTGGCTGTTAATTTGTTAGCACCCTAATATTTTTTTCGTTAAAATATTACTACTAACTATAGTTTACAGCTTACCTAAATTTTTTTTAAAAGTTCAGTTGAAAAAAATTTTCGCATTCTAGATGGTATATTCTGTGTAATATGAATAGTATTAAATTTACTTCTTATACTCAGCTTTCTTCTAGCATTTTACATTTACTCATTGAATTCTAAAATAAACCAAAAAATTTAGTATGTAAAAATTTCTGTCTCTGATGTCCTTTTTAGATCACTATTTCCTATACTGTGAATAAACTTGAAATAGATTCAAATTATCTTTCAGTTGAAAGTAAAGAGTTGGAATATTGGGGAAATGTTTAATATATTATTAAATGGAAAATACCAGTTGGTAAATAATTTTACAATGTGATCCCAATTACATACACACACACACACATATATATATATATTTTTTTTTTTTAATTAGAAAAAAAGCCTAGAAAGAGGTTCATTAAATGTTTCTCACTTGCTGGTAGGATTATGGATGATTTTTTAAAAATTTGGTTCTTCTTGTGTTTTCCTTTTTCTTTTTTCTTCACCATGAGCATATTTATTTTGAGAAAGAAAAAAATGATAAATATTATTTTGGAAACATCTGATTTAGGTGATAATTCAACTATAAATTATGAATCTCTATAATTTGAAGAGGGCTTTGTAAATGTGGTTAATGCAAGAGATATTCTTATCTGGAGAGCTTGTTTGGGGGTGAGGTTCAGGATTCTTCCCAGATTTTTAGTGGATTAAGTAAAGGAAAGTCTTGATTCCTTGGAGGCTAGCTGTAGCAGTTTGATTTTATTTATGAATTCTAAGAAAGACACTATGTTTGTAAACTAGTCTGTTCCTCTGGGCATGATACCCTTTGATTGTATTAAATTCAAAGGTTTTATGTTTACTTGATTAAATCAAGATTAGGGCTTTGGTTCGACCACATCAGTAGGGCATGGCTCAGGGTTGAGTCCCTGTCCCCTTGGTGGACTGAGCTAAACGGACACGCAGAAGAACATAAAGAAGAGGAGAGAGCTTGGTCATTTTCGGTCCTGCCATGTGACAGAAAGGAGAAGGCTCAAATGGCTAAAGCCCCGGGGAGAGCTGAGCCATTCGCCTGATAGTTTGCAGCTGAAGAGATCAGAGCCCTGAGCAGCTGAAAAGGCCTGGAAAAAAACGAGCCCTCCAGCCTACAGCTGAGATGGGAAGAAGCTTGGCCCAGGGAGCCTTAAGAGGAAGAGGAAGGCTGAACCCACGATTGTCAGCCATCCTGCATCAACACATGGCAACAGACTGTGGTGAGAAAATACCTCTTATGGTACCTTGAGTTGGACTCTTTAGGGCCTTGTAACTGTAAGCTTTTACCTCAGATAAGTACCCTTTATAAAAACCAGCAGATTTCTGGTACTTAGCATCAGCACTTCTTTGACAGACTAGTTCACTACCCTTCCATATGCTTGAGTTTCTGAAACAGCTTCATTCCTAGAAGAAGCTGAAATTGTTCCACAGTACCCTTTGGATTCCCCCTTTTGTGCACTCATTTTTTCCTCTCTGCAGTCCTGAGCATTAGGTTATATACACATTGTCCACAGAAGCCACTAGGACGTGTATTTACCCACGTCTACACAGTGAACGGGTGGCAGCATGATACTTGAGACCCAGAGCCTCTGATGCTAATCCCATGCTCTTTTGGTCACAAGTAGGCAGTTCCAGGTACCTAACAACAAACCCGCAGAACCTGGTGAGCACGGGTCTCCTGTGGGGAGGGAGGGGGAGGGCTGTATGATGCTTATAGAAGGCTGGTTTATCACGCAAAGCTGAGGACTATGGATGGAAGCACAAGAGAGGCTGAGACAGGAAAGAGAAACTGGAGAGGGCAGCAGGAACAGGTTCCAGGCAGTGTGGCAAATAACAGCCACTCTGGCAGTAATGCAAATCAACCAAAAACCTATCTATTGATACAGGCAAAATAGGGACCAACTGTCCCTGTAGTGTGGAGAAGGGATCAGCCATCATATGTCCACTCACAGAGTCATCAGTGTAACAGTGAAGGTATATTACCCATAGAGTAACCAGATTATGGAAGGGCAAAAAACTGTTTGGCAGTAAATGCTGAGAACTTCACTCTGATTTAGGAAAGATACCTCGATCACAGGGCAGAGCTGGCTGTACAATCCCTTTGGACTTTAGTAGCCTGCAGGGCATCAGTTCAGCATGCTGAAGACACTTATAGATAGTCCTTAGAGAGTTTTAGAGCTCTCTCAAAAGAGCTTAAATCTGTATCTGGTAATATATGTTCCCCTTTTCCAGCCTTTACTCACTAGTTAACCGATAGTACTGTGTGCATTGTCACCAAATAGCATCTGTAGAATTGCATACTTGGCTAAGGTCACCAACTCCTTATTTTACATTTGAGGCACCTGAAATTCTGAGGTCCACTTTACCTACTATAACCAGGGTCTCTGGATTACCTGGCCAGTATGCTTTCCCATTTCAGCAAAAACTTCTTGGTAAGATATACATACTTAATCTAAACCAGAAGGTTGAAAAACAGTCTTGGCAAGTATGGTGGTTTGCAGCTGTATGTACCCCAGAAAAAAACATGTTCTTAAGCTTCATCCATTCCTGTAGGTGTGAACCCATTGTAAGTAGGACCTTTTGATGAAGTTATACTTCAGTTAAGACGATCCATCTCAATCAGGATGGGTCTTAATTCTGTTACTGGAGTCCTTTATAGGAGGAATGAAATTCAGACATAGAGAAGGCCAAAGAGGGAGCAGTCAGAAGTGGAACATCAATGGAACTGGAAGAGAAGGGAGAGACCAGGAGATCCCATGATGTGCCTTGCCGTGTGACAAGCAAAGTCCCAGGATGCCACAGTCTTCAGGAAGAAAGACCTTGATGATGCCTTGATTTGGACTTTTTTCCAGCCTTAAACTGTGAGTGAATAAATTCACTCACAGTTGAGTGAAACCATTTCCTGGTCTTTTCTTGAGCAGTCCAAGAAACTAAAACAGACTTTGATGCCAGGAGAATGGGGTGCCACTGTTGCAAATACCAAAAGTGGAAATGGCTTTGGAATTGAGTAGTGGGTTGAGCCTGGAAGAATTGTGATGTACCTGGTAGAAAAAGCCTAGCTTGCTTTGAAGAGAGACTTTTGGTAGAAATATGGATGCTAAAGGTACTTCCGATGAGGCCTTAGACATAAACGATGATTTTGTTCTTGGAAACTGGAGGAAAGGTGATCCTCGTATTAAGTGGCTGAGAACTTGGTGAACTTGAGTTCTGATGTTGGATGGAAAGCAGAACCTGAAAGTGATGAACTTGGATATTTAGTTGAGGAGATTACCAAGCAGCCTGGTTTCTCCTTGTAGCTTATATAATGAAAAAGGAAAGGGGTATTGAAAACAGAACGTTTGGCACCAAAAAAAACCAAATTGATGGTCTGGAAAATTTTGAGCCCATCCAGATAGTGTGCTCTGAGACTAGGGAGAGAAGTGGCTCTATGTGGGACCTACCTGAGATGACAGAAAATGAGTCCCCAGATAATAAGGCTTTATTTGAGGGTTTAACTGAACATGGATGGACCCAGTTAGCCATTTCAGGCAGGATTGGAGGTACACTTATATGGGAAGGATCTGTGGAAAGTTCTATCTGATGGATTGGACCCCTGTAAATTACTTGTAAAGCCAACAAGTTGTTTTGTGAAATTTGTATATATGGAACCACTGCCAGCCTGGACTAAATGGGATAGAGAAGGGACAAATTAAAGGAAAAATGGCTTCAAGAGCAGAACCATGGAAGCAGATGTCTGGACCGGAAGTATCTCCTCAGGACAAGAGAGAGGGCCCTCCTGTGTGGGTGGAAAGGGCAGGTCTGCCCTGGTGCCTGGAGGGGGTGGGCCTTCTACCCAGTTGTTTAGGGAGAGTGCTGCCACCCCAGTGCTTGGATACCTGGGCCCTGTGTACTGGCATTCACAGAAACCCTGGCCCGCCATCCAGATGCATCAGGCACAGACTCGCAGACCTTGAAATCTAATGGAGTTTGCCCTGCAGGGTTTTGGAATTGTCTGGGACCTGTGATCCGATTTTCTGATTTTCTTCCAATTTCTCCCTATTGGAATGGGAATGTCTATCCTATGCCCACCCCCCTCCATTGTATATTGGAAGCAGATAACTTGTTCTCTTGGTCTCACAGTCCATCAGACAGGGGAATTATGCCCCAGGACAGACCACACCCATAACTGATTTTGATAGATCTTTGGTACCTAGCATTGTTACTGAAATGACTTAAGGCTTTTGGGATGGAATGAATGTATTTTGCATGTGGAAAGAACATGTCTTTTTTGGGGTGCAGAGGATGGAGTATGCATGGAGTAGGTACCCCAGGAAAAAAACGTTCTTAAGCTTCATCCATTCCTGTGGATGTGAACCCATTGTAAGCAGGACCTTTTGATGAGGCTATTTCAGTTAAGCTGTGGCCCACCTCAATCAGGATGAGTCTTAATCCTATTACTGGAGTTCTTTATAAGCAGAATGAAATTCAGTCATAGAGAAGGCCACAGAGGGAGCAGTCAGAAGCCGAACATCAATGAAAGTGGAAGAGAAGGAAGACCAGGAGATGCCGCAGTGTGCCTTGCCATGTGACAGGCAAAGCCCTAGAATGCCACAGTCTTCAGGAAGAAAGGCCTTGATGACACTTTGATTTGGACTCTTTTCTTTCTTTTTTTTTTAAAGATTTATTTATTTACTTTATCCATTTTAAACGCCCCCTTCCCCATTTGCTGTTTTGTGTCCATTCGCTGGGCAGTTCTCTGTTTCTGTTTCCTGCCATCTCTTCTCATCCTTCTCCTCCAGTCTTTGATCCTGGAGACCTCCGATGTAGGAGAGAGGTGTTCTGCCACCTGTGCCACCTCGGTTCCTGGCTTTCAGAGCATCCTGTCTTGTCTCTCTCCTGCATCTCTCTCCCGTTACGTCATCATCTTGCTGCATGGCTCCCGGGGCCTGGCGGCTCACCGGCACACACAGCCTGGCAGCCCATGCGCCTTCTATATATATTTTTTTTATTTTACCGGGAGGTCCCGGGGATTGAACCCAGGTCCCTCCATATGGCAGACGGACGCCCAATCATTTGAGCCACATCCGCCCCCCTGATTTGGACTCTTTTCTAGCCTTAAACTGCGAGCAAATAAATTTCCAGTGTTTAAGCCAAACCATTTCATGGTATTTGCTTGAGCAGCCCAGGAAACTAAAACAGCAAGGTATTTTAAAAATCCAAAAGTTAGTCACCACTGCCTGGGACATCTCAAATGTCGAGGCTTCTTTTGAATCTCAGGTATTAATAATCTTCTTTTAGAATAAGGAGGTTCTCTCCATATCTTTTGAGAACTTGTAGTGAGTGGTCTTCCATGGTAATTATAATCAGAAGAGCTGGAAATTTAGGGTATTGTAAATTGTAAATTAAGTGCTCTAGGTGAGAGCTCATTCACGCCCTCCCGCCACCCCAGCAGCCTTTCATATGAGTAAACTGAAGGACAGAAGTCTCAGTAAGTTGCCCAGGTCTCCCTGCTGGTGGCAGAGGTAGGGCATGCCCATAGGCAGGCGTTTCTGATTCCAGAACCTTCCCTCTTAACTACTCTGCTCTACTGCCGCGCCCTGTGGGATGGGAGGCTTGGGATATTTTCTATCTCCTTAAGTGAACTCCAAGAGAGTTCTTCCAAAACCACAAGTTTCATCATTTCCCGTTTTCTCATGACTTTTTTAAAGTCTCAAGTCATCTTCCAAAATAAAGTTCAACTTAAGAAGGTACTCAAAATTGTCCACATATCCCCAGTCGTAAAAACTGTCTGGCAGAAAAACCCTTGGATCAAAGGAAGCCAGTCCCCTCCTTGTCCTCCAGAAGTGACCTGTTCAGCCCCACTGAGCCTCTGTTCAGCTCCGTCGATGCTTTTCCTCTCTAATACCCTGCTTGGATTCCTGTCCTGTGCCAGAGACATTTCTTGGCCACTTTCATTCATAAGGATTCTTCTTCCCTGGACTCCAACACTTTGTGTCACTTCTCACTTTGACACCCAATCATATGTTTTCAAATGTACACATTTGTCTTGCTGTACCTCCTTGTCCACAAAAGTTTGAGTATGTTTCCTCAAGTTCTTTAAAACATCTATTAGTGGATGGTTGAGAGAGGACAGAATTTATTGGGCAAAGAATCTTGAAGCAAGACAAGGAGATATGTTCACACTTTTGAGATGGCAGTTTAGAGAAAAACTTCCAGTTCTCCTGAGATCTCACTGTAGGAACACAGTGACCAATCTTTGTTTTTTCCCTCTCCCTTCTTGGGGGCAGTCAACCATCTTCACCATCTTCAGTCAATCCAGGGTGATGGAGGATTTGTAATCTTCAGAGGAGGCCTCTCTGGAACACCATGTGCAGATACTTTTAAATGGTCAGAAATGGTGAGGAGCCGTTTAAGGAGCCTCTTAATTCCTTGTCCTTATGACCTGGAAACCACTGTTACTGCGCTGAGTGGGGCGAGAAATCAAGGAATGCTGGAACTGGAGCACAGGTGACAAAGATGATCACTCCCCCAGAAGTGGAGAAAACCTCTTGGCACACTGATTTTCCCGAAAGGCAACCCTGTTAGACATGCAGCAGCGCAGTTCTGCCATATGGAAAAGAAACAAGTGACCCAGAGGCAAATCAAAATGGGGTTTTAAAAGAAAGCAGTTTTTAAGGCTGTCCTTCCACTCCTTTGTCTTCCCTCTAGCATCTGTAGCAAATAACCGTGATAATCTGAGTCATCAAAATACATTCAGTTGTGTTCATTACTATACTCCACTTACGAACTTAGAGTTAAGATTTTTGGCAAAGTAAGCTTTGCCAATTCCAGAGTGGCATTGTTTAACAAGGGTTGGAACAGCAGAGGTTTCTTTGAAAATCATTATTTAAATATTTCCCGTTGATCAAGGCAAGCAAAATGAGTCATCTGCCAGGTTCTTAATGTATCTTCATCTTTTAAAATGAAAAGTTTAAATTACCTGAGAATTCAAACATTGATTGTATATGGTGCTTCACATTCAGAGAGCAACTTGTACAAGTAAGACGTTAATAAGTATTAACTATAGTGATTAGTGTTTGAGTCGAGAATTAGCCACCCTAGTACACGCATCATTTTCTCTTTGTACATTGTTCATAGTCTTAAACTTTGCGCAGTTGAAAGTTTTCTAAATTGAGTGATCTTGTTCCAGAAGGATGTCAGAAATATTTTCCTAAATACATTGTTCCCTCTTTTTACGTCTCATTTCTTGTTGTTGTTCTTTTTGTTATGTGAAAAATACTTCTTTTTGTTTCTGTGTCTGGTTATTCTATCTGCTTCCCAAATATCAGGGGATTTTACATAGGTTTTGTAATTTTTCCCCTTAACACTCTCTCTCTTTCTTCTTTCTTTCCTCCATCCCCATCACCACTACCTTAATCCAAGTTACTAATAATTGTCGACTTTCTCCAGTTGCCTCCAGACTAGTCTCCCACAATCCATTCTTGTACTTTTTTTTTTTTTTAGCTTTTTGGATTTTATACCTTCAAATCATCCCTTTAACATGTATACTTCAGTGCAGTCACCATTACTATCTAATTTCAGAACATATCATCATCCCAAAAAGAAACCTCATACCTATCAGTAGTCACTCCCCCATCCTCTCCTTCACCCCTATTTCCTAGCAGTCATCAATCAACATTCTGTTTCTATAGATTTGCCCATTCTAGACATTTTGTATAAGTGGATTCATACAATATCTGGCCTTTCGTAACTGGCTTCTTTCAATTAAAATAATGTTTTCAAGGCTCATCCATGTTGTGGCATGTATCAATAATTTATTCCTTTTTATGGCCAACTCTTCTGTTGTAGGGCTCTACCACATCTTGTTTATCCATTCATCAGATGTTGATCATATGGGCTGCTTCTACTCTGGGGCTATTTATGAGTAATGCTGCCATGAATATTTGTGTACAGATTTGTTGAATTTTTAGTTCTTTTGGGTATATACCTAGGAGTGGAATTCCCGAGTCATTTGGTAACTCTGTGCTTACCCTTTTCTTTTGAGGCTAGACTGTTCCAAAATGACTGCACCATTTTACATTCCCACCATCAAGTGTATGTGGATTCTAGTTTCTCCACATCCTCACCAACAGTTGTTATTCTCTGTCTTGTTATCTTTTTATTATATCCTAGTGGTTATGAAGTGGTATCTCATTGGGGCTTTGATTTGCATTTCCCTGATAATTAATGATGAGGATTTTTTTCATGTGCTTATTGACCATTTCTTTGTCTTTTTTGGTGAAATGTCTGTTCAAATCCTTCACCCTTTTATCTTTAATTGACTTGTCTTTTTATACTTGAGTTGAAGAGCCCTTTTTATTTTCTGGATACTAATCCCTTATCAGACTTAATTTGCATTCGTTTTTCCCATTCTGTAATTTGTCTTTTCACTTTCGTGATAGTGTCCTTTGAAGCTTACAAAAGATTTTAATTTTGATGAAGTCTAATTTATCTGTTTGTCCTTTTGTTGCTTGTTTTGGGTGCCATATTTAAGAAACCATTGCTAATCTAAGGTCATTAAGATTTACGTCTGTGTTTTCTTCTAAGAACTCTAAAGCTTTAGTTCTTACATTTAGGTCTTTATTCATTTTGAGTTAATATCTGCCACCAAGCGTTACTGCCCACTCTTAATTTTCTACACAAAGCCAGAATGATCTTAAAACTCATATCAGGTCATCCCATTCCCTTCCTTAAAGCCATCAGCAGCTTCCCATCATACAAAGAGGAAAAGCCAAACTCTTTGGCCTGTATTACAGGTCTCATTTGTTCAAACGGTCTGCCCCCTGCCCACCTCTCCAGCCTCATCTCATCCCCATCCTTCCTTGCTCACTTCAGCTTGATCTGCTGGAGGCCTCAGATGGCTCAAACAGGCAGGACCTTTGGCCCTGCTCTCCCTGTACCTGCCGTGCTCTTCATGTGGCTGATCCCCTGTACCCTCAGATGGCCACCATGATGTCACATCCTCAGAGAGGCTTCCTGGCCACCCTCACCCTGGTTTTTCCTAGCACCCTTGTTCCTTCACTGTACTTCAGAAGAGGGTAGTTCTCTTTGCATTTTGGTGTTTACTAGGCCTTCTCTCCCCCTCCCTGGATGGTAAGATCTGGGTAGGTATTGTTTGTTTGCTCACCATTATTTACACCCTGACACATAAGGGACACTCAGTAAGTACTTGCGTGAACGAATCAGTGAATGAGGTGCCCAGCACATTGAAGGTGTATTTCAGTTGATTATAAAATGAAAGATAATTGCCTCATCATTAATTGTGGCAAGTTAAGCTGGTCTTCAACTTCTTCCCTATGTTTTTCTACATTTTGATGCTGATCTCCTCTGTTCATCCACAGAAGGGTGGAGAAGGATGGGAAAAATGGAACTTTTTTTAACCGTTTTGCTCATTTTGTTTACAACTAAAAATTTCAAGGGAAAAGAGCAGTTTGAAGTGATTTGCAAAGGTATTATTTATCTCAGTAACAAGATAAAAAACAAAAAGAATGCCTAGATCAGAAGTTCCCTGTACATTATGGTCATTTGTTATGTATCTTTTAAACCACATAAGCCCTTTTTTTTTCTATACCCCTGTGACAAAGTTGCCTTCCCTCAAAGCAAACAGGTTCACAACCATTGTTATTTGAAGGTCAAATCTTCTCAGTAACTTCTTTCAGCACTTTGGTTGAATTTTACCCTGAAGCTAAATATTCTTACTGTGCATTCAGAGTTAGGGCTAGGGAGGGGTATGTATTCTCTAAGAACCATCTTACTGTTGGGGCCTAGTGCTGCCACTGACGAAGCCGTTTCTGTGGCTAAAATCTGAGTGTGGTAACCTTGAAGGAAGCACTGTCACAAGCATTGGTTTGTTATGAGAGAACAGTGGTTCATGAATAGTTTGGGAGAAGAAGAGGAATGTCTTTTTGGTAGTTGTTTTTTTTGGGGAGGCCTAGCTCTTTTTTTAGGAGGTACTGGAGATTGAACCCAGGATCTTGTACTTGGGAAACAAGTGTTCAACCATTGAGCTACACCCACTCCCCTAACTCCATTTTGTTCATTCAGTTAATGTGTGTCCCTTCTTTGAGGCTCTCTCAGTTTCCTGCATTTTCCAGAAGTTATTTCCCAATTGATACTCAGGTAGAAAAATGATGATGTATATGCTTTCTAATGATGTATGTTTTTATTTTTTTTATTTTTTTTTAATTTTACCAGGAGGTCCTGGGGATCGAACCCAGGTCCTTCCATATGGTAGGCGGATGCCCAACCACTTGAGCCACATCCGCTTCCCTCTAATGATGTATAAATGGCATACTTGAACTGCCTTGTTAAGAATATATAAAGGTTGCTCTTAAAGATAATTCCTCCCCTATAAGGGAGAACTGAAATATAATTATATTTACTCCATTTATGCATTTTCCCCAAGTTTAGTCAATTACTTAGATTCGTTGAGGAGAGATGTATTTATTAATGTTCTCATGTTAAATGTAAAAAAGACAGTAAATTTGAACCAAAACTAGCTCAAAGGTTTAGACTTTATTAACTAAGTCAAAACATAAAATGAGTTGTCAGAACTGACATGGTGGAAAAAAATATCCTGGAAATAAGATAGGCATTTGGGAGTAAGATGAAGAAGGATTAACTTTCTTGTAGATTTTGCTCTTGCTGTCCTCTAATGACTGATAGCAATTTTTTTTCTGCTTGGGTCAGCAAATTTTAGAGCATTTTATGAATATTAAAGGTTTTTGAATATCTGACACTATCGGAATGTATGGTATAATTAAAATATGTTCCTGAGCTAGTACACAGCTATTTCCATTGTCTTTTCTAAGTTGATCAGTTGAACCATTGATAGTTCTGTTTACCTTACTCTGAGATAGAAAGGTAATCGTGTATCTTGTCTTAAAGTTATCCATTTGTATTACATTATATCCTGATTAACCTTCACCCATACTTAAAGGGATTTGGGTTCTAGTTCTTGAGCAGTGGGAGAAAATTTTTGGACTACTGAATATTCTTTGACTTTTCATTTGATGTTATTTTCCATTTCCCTGGCTCCATTTCTCTGAAATTATACCCCTTGATGTAAGTCTTCCCCTGATTTGAAGAAAATAAACAAGTGCTCAGGGAATTAGACCTCCTTGGTTATTATCTTTTAAGGATATGATGATAGACATATATTTCTTTTTGCCCTGGAGTCTCCTATTTCTGCCACATGTCATAGGAGCGTTTCAGCTTTTCTTTTCCAGTGATTTAATCTGCCAGAATAGTGGATGCTCCAAGCCAGGTGCTGTCTGTCCTTGTGTATGGTGGGCCCAGCAACTGAGGGGGCAGATGAAAGGGCTGGCTGCATAGCCCCTGGCCAAAGTGGAGTTCCTAACCTGCTCAGCCTCCCAAACTCAACATGGTAATAGCTCTTGTTACCTGTTCAGTCTTCTTATGGGGCTAGAAATCTTATGTGGATCCCAGGTTTCCTTAGTGTTTTGTTGCTTTTTTTTTTTTCTCTTAGTTTGGGAAATGAAAGTATACTTGAAAGTGTTCAGAGAAGCAGCTATAGTGAAAAAAATACATAGAGGGCTTGAAGTACAGTTATTTAGCCACATAAGTACTTGTATGAAAGGATGAAATCATGCTTTGCTCACAGGGTTACTGGGGGACTTAAATGAAGAGAGGCATGTGAAAGTACCCAGTTCTGGGATGGCTTATAATTAAAAATCAGTAACTGCCATTTATTGAGCTCTTATTTTCCTGGGCAGTGTGCTAAACACATTACAGATATTACCGGATCCATCCTTTCAGTAACTCTGCAGAGTAGGCAATAGGAACTCCATTCAGCACATGAAGTTCAGAGAAGCCAAGCGAGGTGCCTGGTCACACAGCTTGTAAGTGGTGATTTGAGATTTGAAGCCAAGTCTATGTGAAGCACCTGGGCACATAAAACTCTCTTTAAAGTACACTTGAATCATCACAGTGATCATTTTATTTGCATTTCTTTGGAGATTGGTAAGACCGAGTTTACCATTTGTTTGTTAACCAGTTGTATTTTCTATTTGTAATGATCTGTTGATGTTCTTTGCCCAGTTATGTGTTAGACGTTCTTTAATGATTTTCTGAATAATTTGTACAAGCTCATCATGAATTAATCATATAATTAACCCTTTTCGCCCTCTGCCCATACTCAAGGCAGCAAGTGAAATTAATCTCCAAAACCTACAAAATTTTGTGCTAGGATATAGATTAATTTCTCATTTTCTACATGGGTCCTTCACCTTGTCATTTTTTAGGTTTATTCTGGGGCTGTTTGGGTTTAGAAGAAGTATAGCCTTAACTACAGGAGAGAAATTCTATGTTGCAGAATTGGACAGATTGAGGAGCCTTAATCCTTAGATTTCAGATCAGGGGAGTAGATCAAAAGCTACCCTGGGGAGCGTTTTGTAGCTCAGTGGTTAAGCGCCTGCTTCCCATGTACGAGGTCCGGGGTTCAATCCCCAGTATGTCCTAAAAAAAAAACTAGGTACCCCGAATAATAATATTAGAATGTACTTTTTTCCCAAGTGTCCATGGAACATTTACCCAAGATATACCATATGCTGGATCATAAAACAAAATTTAAAAATTTAGAAGAATTGAAGTCATACAGAGTATGTTCTCTGAAAATAAGGAATCAAACTAGAATCACTAACAGAAAGACAACAGGAAATTCTCCAAACACTTGGAAATTAAACAGCACACTTTTAGGTAACCCAAGGATCAAAGAGAAAATCTCAGGTTGAAATTTAAAATATATACTATGACGAATGAAAATTAAAATAAAATATCAAAATTTGTGGGATGCAGCCAAAGCAGAGCTGTGAGGGAAATTTGTAGCACTAAATGCTTATATTAGAAAAGAAGAAAGGTCTCAAATCAATAATTAAAGTTCCTGCCTCAAGAAATTAGAGGGGAGTGGATGTAGCTCAAGTGGTTGGTACCCCGAAGAAAGAACTTTTTCTTTTTTTTTTTTAAATCCTCTATACAGTTAAACATTTTTGTAATTATTTCATTGTTTTTACATTAATTTTCCACCTGATTACTTTGTGATTGGAAATAAAACTTGATACAGTCTTAAACACTAATTTACCAAGCTTGGAATGTGGTCACCTTTGATGTCAGGCCTCTTGGAAGTAGTCTGATAGATGCCAGTAAAAAGTTGGTGGTGCTGAGGAGTGGATGTAGCTCAAGTGGTTGAGTGCCTGCTTCCTGGGTACGAGGTCTTGGGTTCAATCCCCGGTGCCTGCTTAAAAAAAAAGCCTGATGGTGCTGTTGAAAACATGTCCACTGGTTTCCTCCTACAGCAAAGTTCCAGCATTCGTGAGGATGATTGCTCCCGAGGGTTCCTTGGTGTTTCACGAAAAAGCCTGGAATGCATACCCCTACTGTAGAACAAGTAAGCTACTTCTCAGCTGCCATTTTGCCCCTCCACCCCCCTGATGAGGAGAGGGACTCCAGGTGCTGAGGCCTTTGAGAAGGGCTACACCAAGCAGGGCTCTCTGCAGTTCTCAGGTAGTCCCTGCCCAAGCTGGGACAGAGGAGAAGCTGCATTGGGTTTCCACCCCTAGACCTTTGGGAAGGGCACAGGTCCATTCCCAGATGCCACACTGAGGTCTCTGTTGCCCATGCTGGTTCCAGGGAGTGAGCAAACGAAGGAAACAGAAACCTTAAGGAAATCTTATCCATACTACCTTATAAGTATCTTTTGATGTACTTTCAAGGATATTTTACTTACATTCTCACATAATTGAGGAGAAATTGTAAGCAGTAATTATTCTATGTATTTTTTGTACTCCATAACTTTAAGTGTCCTGTAGTGTCACTTGAACTTTACTACTGTGTTTTGCAGACATAAACTGCCAAATGTTCTCTGTTTTCAGGTAGTTTAATCTATGTGGCATTAATTACTGGGACAGATTGTTTTGACTCAGGTTAATATTCTGAAATTTTTCCCCTTTTATTGCCTGCATCTCCATTATGCCTCAGTTGTAACGGTGAGTAAAACAATTTTTGAGTCACATCCTCTTCATCTTTTTTAACTTTGTTTTTTACAAAGTAACTATTTCCAACCATTCCGAGCTTTTTGTTTGTTTGTTTGTTTGTTTAAAATACCCATAGCTGCATGGCTCCTCCCCTGTGCTTCTCCCACCAGCCCACACTACACCACATGCTCCCCGGCTTCTTCTAGCTTTGTTTCAAAATTTCCCCATTGACTTTGCTTCGGCTCTGTCCTGTGAATGCCAGATTTGCTCACCGCATCTCACAGCTTCTTAAATATTAGCCCTGCACGTTGTATGACAAGTAGGATGGTTTAAATTACTTAAAAGCATTCAGCATTTGGTTTGCTGTCTGTAGTCTATAAAAGTAGGCAGCTCATGATTCTTTGTCACCTGAAGCTCTGTCTGCTTGTAGAGTCAAAGCCTGGAGGCTTATCCTGGGGAGGGTGGGGCAGGCTCCAGCAGCAGGGGCCCCATAGAACCCCAGAAGAGATCACTGTCATTTTGCTGTTGTGTTTTCTACAGAATGAATATATGAAAGATGATTTCTTCATTAAAATTGAAACATGGCACAAACCGGACTTGGGAACATTAGAAAATGTAAGTTTCACCTTTGCACTTTGAGTGTAGATGCCCCTGGAAGCAGGGACTACTGATCCCAAAGTGATGTCACCTGCGTGAGACCAGCACTTGGCCACACCAGGCTGTGTTGTACTGAGGGAAAGCCAGCCAGCAAGCAAACACACCTACTGGAACCAGAAACAAACCTGCTTTTCCCTTACTGGTTTCCCTTGACTTCCCTCTCAAGTGGACTTTGGGGAGGTTGCTGTTTTTATCGGCAATTCTCTTTGCTCATGGTGGCTGGGACAGGAAGAACATGGATAAACAAGATTCACAGGTAACCCCCAACCCAATTTCAGCCATTAGTTTTAGATTGCTTTCACCTCTATATTTGCCAGCAGCAGCTCTACATAGAAGAAGTGATGGCTTTAATTCTCACCTCCATTCCACTTGGCTGAGATACATGTTGAACGGCCAGAGAAATGGTCAGAAGGCAGAAGGGAGAAGACAGTACCTTGAATAATTTACAAAAAAGCTGTCCAACTCCTGACTTACACTGTTACAAGTTGGTGCATATTTATCCGTAGAGAGAGTCAGTTAGAACTCAAAGAAATAGAATCATTAGCTTTTGTTAAAGCTTTCTGCTTGTCAAGAAACTTGGAAGGGCATCTTTTATAGGTTGATGCTCTTAGCCTAGTAGTTCTCAAAGGTGTGTTCCCTGGCCCAGCAGCAGCAGCATTACCTGGGAACTTGTTAGAAATGGAAATTCTCAGGCCTCATTCCAGATGAGAGGGGTCCGGCAACCTCTTAGGATAACCCCACCAGGGGGTTTCTGATGCACGCTCCAGTTGGAGAACTGTTGTCCCAGCCTCAAGATAATGCTGTTACAGAGAAAGTTCCTGATCATTGTGGTAGGTTCTCTTCTTACTATAGGTGAATGGCAGTCATCGATCACTAAATTTAGGGTCTAAATGAGATGATTTGGTATGGTTCAACATATGGTTTATTCTCCCATTTTCATGTCTTTGGTAGATTTTAAACCATCTTTAACTGGTTCATACATAGATGGAGTTTCAGAAATAAATTGACATCAATTCTTTAGGATAATCAAGTTCAGGAGTGGTGTTAGACTGTAAAGTACAGCTTCTTGAAATCTAATTATAATCTTACCTTTTTATATAGGGCTTAAAGGACTGTGTTATGTATTATTTGGGTTACATTTTGTCATATAAATCATCATCTACCAGAAAGTAATAGTCATTGGTTAGTGTGCACTTGGCAGCTTCCTCATTTGCTACTTATTATTTAGGGTTACCAGGAGTAGCAGAAGATTTCTAGATCCCTCAAGGTGTGAGACAGCTTATTTCATGAAATAGTAATTTGGATGTTTGTGTTTCCCATAATGTACCTTAAGAGATACAAAATAAAGATTATATTTGCAAGTCTGATAGTTTGTTTTAACAAGAATAAGTCACAGTTTGTATTGTTTTTCCTTGTAGGTACATGGTTTAGATCCTAACACATGGAAAACTGTCGAAATTGTCCACATAGATATTGCAGATCGAAGTCAAGTTGAACCCGCAGTAAGTATTACTTGATGACATTTTAACCGATTGTCTCTTACATCTAAAAATTATTTTATTTCTTGTATGTTCTACATTTTCACTCTGGAAATGACTTTGGAACTTAAGTCTGATCTCTGCAGCAAAGAGACCAGAGTGGGAGAGAAGCTGGTTTGATTTTTGTATATATTTCTGCTTTGAACAAGTGCTCCCTTCTTTAAGAAATCCCAGGTACTTGGGGTATATAGATGTTAAAGGAATTCTCTGTTAGCTTCTTTAAATACTGTGGGTCCCTTATAATTTACATACACATTTTCAGTAACGCGAATATGGCTAAAGTTCTCATTGATAGAAAATGATTGAGGTAGACTATCTCAGTGTAAAAAGTGTGTGACTTTTTATTTTGATTCTTACTAGGTTTAATTATTTGTGCTGTGGGCTTTTGACTTAGTCAAAGTTTTGGGGTTTGATTTGTTTTTTTCTTCCAAAAGTAAAAGGCCTTACATGTTCCCCCCCCCCCAAAGTAAAACATTTGTCTTTGTTGCAGTTCTTAATTCTTACTCAGTTCTTATTTTATAGTATACTGTGTACCGCTTCAGTGTGTGGGACATGCTTACGGGCTTTTTACATGTTCAGACAACGAGTGGTCCTGTTCCTGCTAGGGTAGGGACCTGAAGCTTTAGCTAAGCGGGGCACCCTCTTTTTTTGCCATAGCTCAACACAGTGTGTTCAGTCTGCGTCCCCTTCCATGTCTATTTTTGGTGCTTCTTCCCTGAACTTGAGCAGTGTTGTATGCTGAACAGAAATAACTTCAACACTGAATGTCTGCTTTTGCTGCTGAAGTTCAAAGGTAAACCTTCTAAAACAAAGTTCCCCAACCTTTTCCCAGAAATCACTGAGAGTGGGGCTGCCAGCTGGGTGAACCTCTGCCAACCGGAACCCCTCTCCGCCAGGGCCCCCTTCTTGCATGTGTGAGCACTTCTTGTATTCTTTTCCTGTTGATAGGGGATCCTTATCTAGGAAACCTTCCATGTTGTGCTGTGATTTGAACTTGTTTCAATTTTAGAGAAATTATATAGGAAGTTTGAAATTACATTGGAAGTTTGATCTGGGATTATAAATTTATTACTTTATTATTATTTATTAGGAGGTACCATGGATTGAACCCAGGACCTTGTACATGGGAAGCAGGTGCTCAGCTGCTGAGCTATACCCACTCCCAACATAGCAAGTTTTTTACCCTCAGAAGTTAATGTACATTTTACTTAAAATACACAATATTAAAAAGATTTGTCTGTTTTACACTATTATTTCTCTAGGTATATTTTCTAGCCATTAATTGTGGTATGTGAAAGAATGATGATAGGAAGAAAAGTAATTGGGAGTGAGTTATGAGTCCTTTGGGGGCTGAGTGGGGCAGCCAGCTCACCTGCAGGTCACAAGCTGACAGCAGCAGTGCGGCGCCCTGGGGCAGGGGGTATGGGGCCGGGGGCCCTGCGGGGGTGGCTCGCACATGATGTTGTCCAGGTCTGAAACTACTGCTGGCGAAACAGATTGGCTCCCGGGTTGCAGGCATGAGTGCAGATGGGAAGAACAGCCTGAGGCAGATTGTTGGGATCCCTGGAGCCCGAGCCCTCCACCCCAGAGCTCCTGGGGCAGTGCTCCAGCTGGAAGGCAGGGTGCTGCAAAGGCTGAATAGGGGTTCTGGGCTGGAACGATGTTAGGTGTGGGGAGATAGAGAGAATGAGGGGGCCCGGGTGAGGAAGGTCAGAACCTGCATTCTGAAACTAGGTTGGCCCCAGCCTCGAGCCCCGGCCCTGCCGCCTCCCAGTGCCTGTTTCGTCTTGCATAAAATGAAGCTTACTCTCTCACAGGAGTAAATGACTTAACTCACGTGAAGTGCTTAGAAGAGTGCCTAGCTCAGCTGTTCGCCAGGGTTGTCATTAGTATTAGCTGCAGTTGTGCAGTAACTAACCGCTCCATTCACACCGAGCCTTGTCTGGGGAGAGAATATGCGCACATACTCATCTGTGGCTTTGCTGTTTCCAGTGTCAGTGGCTCTTGTTTTCCAAGCCACGTTGTGGAAATTAGCAAAATAGAAATTTCTTTTAAAGCTTACTGAATTCATGGCGGATTTTGGTCTACGTGTTTTCTCAGTCATAGATAGTAAAAGTGCAACTGATATCACTGAGGGAGTCTCAGATCTTTTGATTAAAAACGGAAGCCTGATATGCACATTTTTCTACTTTGAAAAGGGGGATAGGGGACCTCTGTGTAGTGGGAGGCCAAGGTACCCTGACAATTTTTAAGCCTGGGGGCGATAGAAGCAGAGTATGGAGCTGCCTGGCACTGTGCTGGGTGTGGGGGAGGGGTGCTGAGAGCCGAGTCTCATGGGACTGGGCCCCGGTCCACTGGGAGAGCGAGACCTGTGGGCAGGGGCAATACCTGTCCTCATCCGTCCCCGCCTGGCACACACAGCTGCCGTGACACTCTCTTTAGATTCCACCCCCACTGATTTGGCCTTGGCTAGGGAATGTCTGTCTAAGGATTAACTTCTGTTGCAAACACTTAGAGCACCTGGCCATCCTTCCTCTTCACCACACCCGATTTGGTTTTCTGTTGTGAGTGTGTGTGCTTCTGATTCAGCCCTTCGGGTTATTTTGTTACTTGAAAATTCCAGACCACAGTGTAAGGAAAAGGAGGAACTACCATTTGTAGTTAAAAGGGCAGTGTGATCATAGCAGCCCGCAGGTATGGAGAGCCTGCTCGGTCTGCACAGCCGGTGGCAGCTCTCCGAGATTCTGGGTGACCAGTCCCATTTGGTGAAATAGTTGCCAAATGGCAGAGGCTTATGCACAGTCCAAAGTGCTGCAGGATTTCAGAGAAGAGAACAAATGATCTGGGAGGGCACAAATCCAAAGCATCTTCAAGGGAAGAGTTGTAACCTGAAGGATGAGTGGTGGAGCAGTCTGCGCCCCCCGCCCCCCACACTTTTCCCTCGTACCCTTATTGCTGTGACATATGTCAAATTTGGCCATCCGTTTTTCTGGCTCTCTCCCAAATAGAAATTGAACCTCAAAGGGGAAAGTTTTTGTATTGTTAACTACCATCTCCCCAGCTCCTAAAACAGTGCCTGGCACGTGGTCGGTACAGCAATGAATGTGCGTTTCAAAGAATGAATGAATTGGAGGCAAGCAGGATAGAAGTGAAGATCCAGCTGCATTATCCCAACACTAAGGGAAAAGTTGGAATAGCGTCTGGAGCAGAAAGGGACATTCGCTTACCTAGGCATCGTTGCTTTCAAACCGTGCCTTGCACAACCCCAAGGGTTGCTTGGCATCCCTTTGGGTGGTTACGATGGAGCCACTAGGACATGGGGCTAAGGTGCTCCTTCCTGACCTTTTTACCAGCACATTTCTGCTTGTCAAACATTAATCTTCATCATGAGATTTACTTTGAACACACTGTTCTGCAGCTACAGAAAATTTGGTGTCAGGGCTAACCTCCCTGCTTTACAAATGAGGAAACTGAAGCCTAGATAAACTTGTTTTTCTCAAGAGCACTTAGCTAATGCCAGTACTGGAACTTCCCTCAGTCCAGTTGTCTTTCCACCGACTCTTGATCTCTTCTGAGCTAAGACCCTGCGTTGGCACTCTCTGAGCTGCCATGTGACCATTATCTTCCTCTCCAGCTGGCCTGCCACTGAGCATGCCTTGTGCTTTCCTTTCAAATGGCACACTGTGTGTTCTAGCCTCCTTTCTGGGGCCCCTCCCCTCCCTGTCCAGAGCCTGCGTGTGCTTCAGGATCTGGGGCAATCTTACCTCCTCCAGGGAGACTTAGGCCCGTTGGGAATCAATCTCTCCTCTGCGATGGCCAGAAGCTCTTGTTCATTTCACTGATGTATCTTGTCCTCCATGCTCAGGATCCTTTCCTCCTAGCACAGAGTGGGTACTTCCTTAATATTTGCTGAATGAACCCGATGAGCTGGAGGATAGTGATGACCTCATGTGTGTCAAGAGTTTGTACTGGAGTATAAAATCAGTTTGATAACACCTGGCTTGGCAAGGGGTGAGAAACAGGCACTCACAGACATTACCTGTGGGAGTATAAATTGATACAATTATGTAACAGAATTACAAATTACATGCCCTTTGACCCAGCAAAATTCCACTTCTAGGAATTGATCCTCTATTACTCGGTGTGTGCAATGACAAGTGGACCAGCCTAAGATTGAAAACAGTCTGAAGTCTAAATGTTTCTCCATCAATCTTGGGAACTGGATAAAAACATTTATGGTACACCCATATGTTGGAGCACATTGCTGGCATTAAAAGGAAGTGCGCTCTATTTGTACTGGTTGGGAATCCTTTCCAGGATAATGTGGAGGGAGAAAGATAAAGAATAGTATGTATGATATACTTGATTTGTGCTATTAAAGAGGGGCAGAAATATATTGATATGCATGCATTTGCTTATTTATCGTATGCATGCATTTGCTGTAGAGCCTGTGTGGAAGAATGCGTAAGACTCTGGTAATAAGTGATTCCCAGGTGAGAGGGGAAACTAGGTGGCTGGGGAATAGGGGTGGAAACAAAAAGACAAAGTACCCTCTTTTAGCTTTTCAAGTTTGTGCCATTACATATTTAGAACCTCAAGGAGGGTCATTGACGATATTGTTCTAGTTTGCTGTTGGAAGCCAGCCACCACCCCTAATTTGATGTCTGAAGCCAAGCAACCACCACTCCTGCCTTCTCCACCTCAATCCCAGAGCAGCCAGATGATGTGCCTGAGAGCACTCAGTTCCCAGTTCATTGCACCTTCCCCATTCCGTCATGGAAAGGCGTAATGCAATGGTTTCTTAAAGAGCCATGCTCTGGCAGTGTTGTGCTCAAGGGACTGGGGGGAGATCCTCTTCTTACTAACTGTTTCCTGTTGCTGCTGGACACACTGCCGGTTCAGTGGGCAGGTAATGTAACTGAGTCAAGGGAATGCCATCCTTTGCATATGACCTTTGCCATATGCCTGCGCTGGAAGAGAGGAGACTGGACAAGGGTATGACTCATTGGGGGTCGCCTCGGGGTGTGTCTGCCTTACAAACAGTCCGTTTTTAGTACTTAAGGATTGAAGTGACCTTGGGATTGGGCACTTTGGTAACTATGAATGGGCCAAGAAGGAGGTCTTTCATTTGGGAGACCTTCTGAAGGTTTGGTGAGCTGTCTTTCAAGTTCAGACTGTGGCACCTGTACTCCTAGAGGTATTAGTTTCTGTCTGACTGAATTCTGTGACTTCTGTTGTATTTTTAATGAACTAAATACTTCTGGTAGTCTTTGAATGAGTTGATTTTTTTTTTTTTTAACTGCTTAAATGATTGAGTTTCTTTCCTGCATATTAACTTGCTTTTAAAAGAGTTACATTAGTAATTTTGAGAAGCTAAGTAGCCAGGACCTCTCCAGAATCAGGACAAATGTGAAATAGTTGGGAGTTCAAGATAGCTAGAACTTGGAAGGGCAGCTTGAATCTTTTAACTCCACCTGGTGGGCGTTGTCTGTCACTGCAGGTAGCTTTAATACAAACCCTGCCCTCAACGTTTTAATGCAGAATGACTTCATTATTTTTGGGTTAACTCTGCTGATTGCTAGTGTCAGGTGGCTTGATATAAACTTGCCGTTCACGGTCGTGTTTATGAACTGTATGTCATGCATCGAAGGGATGTGATCTGACCCACGGTGTAACCGAATACTTGGGTCATGCTTTGACATGCCTGTGGAGTCGAAGGGTGACATTTGTCAGAATTACTCTAGGAACAAGGAATCATTGTAAAAATCTGTCAGTGTGACCTAGGGTCATAGAAATTACATATTTAAATACATGGATTATTCAGTTTTTTGTTGCTAACTTATTGGAAGTCTGAATACAACCTTTGCTATAGAGACTCTTCTCTAATTTTCTAGTAGATAGAAATGTCCCTGCCCAGTTTCTTTTGGCCTATTAGAACGTATTCACCATACAAGACATTTTCTGTTTCAGGGGAAAGAGATATTGCAGTAAAGGGATGTTAAGGCATTGCTCCCATTGTGAAGGAAGGGTCTTCCGCTTGGCATCCTTGCGGTCACGCCGTGCTAGTCTAACCCCCGTTCCCACCCTGTGTTTCTGATCTAGCACAGAGGGTCTCCAGAAAAGCTTTCTTTGGTAAATCGGGTACCTCTTGGGAGCCAGGACTGTGCTCTAGTCATCACCCCTGCATTTCCAAGACCTAGCAAGAAACTCAGGGCCCAGCATGGAGTGAGCTTCTCAGTAAAGGTTTGGTGGATCAAAGATAACTTACAGATTTTTTTTTGCTGTAGTGTTAGAAAACAAAAGGAAGTTTGGAGAGGTGAAGTTTTTATCAAGTATGAAATGAATATTCCGGGATGCTGCTTAATTCCTTCTTCACTAATCTCAGCTAACAAGGTATATGTGCTGTGTCTTCGATTCTAAAAACTCTTGAGTGTTGTTTCTAAATGAGCAAGTACCTTTTTGGTCATACTCACAAGTATTTTGGTTAGAGCAAATTGCAATATGAGTCAAAGTATCCAGCATAAAACACTAGAATGTAAGTGTTAAAGTTTTTTGTGTTTTTTATTTTATTTTATTTTTTATTTCTAAAGTTGTCATTGATACATAACTTCAAGAAAAAGTTGGAAATTCTTTACATGTCCTGATGAAACACACATGCATATCACCAGCTCATTTCCAAAATATACACAATTGAATTAGTTGACATCTGCTTCTGCTTTTTTGAAGGTATAAATTTGAATCTGGCCCCTTTTAATCATCTCCAGCACTTTGTCTAAGTAGCTTTCCATGATTTGTATACAAAAGTCACTTCCCAGGAGAGGAAGACTCTTTAAAGTGTAAGCTGAAGTGTACACACGATTAACATCAGAGAGACCTGCGTTTTTGGAAGTAATTTGAAAGAAAATGAGCACAGTTTAAAAAAAAGAGAAATTGGAAACACATTTTTAAGTATTTATGTGTAATAAGAAAAGATTGTATCAGCCTTCCTTTATATTACATGCTACACAACTTTATTTTTATAATCTCCCAAGTTTTTATTTTTATAAATATAATGTTTAATTCAAAGTTTTAAGGCTGATAGCTAAATATCATACAGCTTAGCATTTTATCTGTTTTTCAGATGTCAATAATAGGCAAATACTAATGACGTAAAAATATTAAATTGTTTGGGAGGAGTTGTTTAAAAATAAAGATCTATTCCATATATGAAAATATGGCAAGTTTAAAGAGGGAATGGATTTTTCCCTCTTCATGCTCCAGCACATCAGAATGTAATGTTTAAATCTGTGATAAAAGGTTTTTCCCAGCTGAGGCTTTTTGTAAGACTTGCCCATTTTTATAACCACAACAGTTTCACTGAAGATGGTATAGCGGTTTCACTGAAGATGGTATTCTTGAAAGGAAGAGACACAAGGTAGAAACTTGCATGCCCTGTGGTTGCGGGGTCACAGAAAGGATGCACAGCTATGCTGGTTGGTAAGCTCCTTCAGGAGGACTTCCTTGCAGTGCTTGGAGGGACCCTTTTTTTGTGCATTACCCAAGTAAACTTTTGCTCAGAAGATTAAAAAGCTCAGATTTCACTCAGACTTCTTCCTTTTCTTTGTCCTTTCTAAATCCCCTCTACCTCAGTTGTTACTCCCTCACGCCTCATCCTTTCCTGCCCAGGAGTGTAATCGCTACGCCCCATTTACCTCTCCTTTTTTCTGGTCCCTCTCCCCATTTACTGCAAACATTCTCTCTAGGGGGGTGGGAGAATGGGAGGGGGTGGACTGCCCTGATGCTGCCAGCCCATGTAGCCAGAACCCCACCACCACACTGGACTCTGGTCCTTGGGGGACTCTGGACCACTCTGCACCATCTTTTGCCAGCAGCAAAACTTCTTGTGAGCAGCCCTTTCCTCAGGAGTCCTGCAGCAGAGCCGTGGCTCCACTCGGCACAGTTCTTCATTTAATACCCCCAGAGAACACAGGCCCTTCCAGAGAATAGGGCCTTTGCAAGCCCTGGGCCTTGGAGCCTTGCTGCTTGGGCCAGCTTATCCATGGTGCTCCCCCATCCTTTGCCTGGTCTCCCTGGGAGGACACCCCCAGGGGCCAGATCTGTACCTGTGTGGATTCCTCTTGTGGGTTGGGATCTGGTCCTCTGCTCCTGCAACGTCCTATTCTCTGAACATTCCCTGAAAGCTTAAGAGGATTTTGTTAGAGTCCCTTAGGGCCTCTAGAGAACATTGTGGGCAATTCTGCTCTTTCTTCTCTGGGACCTTAGCTAGGACCCAGCCCAGAACACCCCACCTTCCCATTCAAGTGTGGTGTGCCCGGGACAGCTGATTAGAAGTGCACATTTTCAATCTCCCTCCCACTTGAGAATCTCTGGGGTGGGGATTCCTATACATGCTCAGATGTGAGAAGCTCCTGCTGTACATTATTTATGGTAAAGGGTTTGGAGTGGGTGCCCTTATTCTGGGATTTGGGAAGCAGAAGGAGTCTCAGTTGGAGGCTATGCTCAGCAATAATCACCCCCACCAGTATTTTTACTTTTAAGGAATCTGCAGCCCGGTGAAGTGCTGTAACTTTACTGGAGCCACATAACCAATAGAAAGGGGAAGTGGGGATGCAGATTTCTGACTTGAGTTATTTTTGTCTTTCTCGAACACGTTCTTACTATATGATGTTCCTTCCTTTGCCGTTCGTTGATAGGGAACATTCTGAATTTACTTAAAAAATAAAATCTTAAAACAAGCAGCAGCCTGCTCTCCCACCCATCTCCCCTAATTCCCCCAAAACACCAGTTTCCATCAGTGGCCTTGGTCATCATCTCCTCCCACAACTGCTAAACTCTGGCATATTTTGAACTTTACATGTGTGCAACTGGATAAAAGGATTAGAGACCCCAAGCTATGTTTTGGTGTGGGTACTTATAAGGAATACAGCTTGTGCATTTTCTAATTCATTTAGCACGTGCTTATTGGGACTTAACTGCTCTCTGTTGGTATGGTAAATATTTTTCTAGATAGAGGAACAATTATATCTGTCTAAAGAAAGTGTGAGATTCTTAATCAGTGAACATGTTAAAATGTTTCTAAGCAACTTTAAGTTAGTTTGTTCCAGCTGTTGCATGTGTGCTATGGCAGTGTTGGATCTCCCTCTGAACAGTCTGGGGGATTTGACTACCAAAGGGCTTTTTTCTCACCATTGATCTTGACCTGTCTGAGCTCCAGGCCGCAGGGAAAGTCAAGGTTCAAAGGCTGGGAGGTTTGGCGCCAACAGCCACTCCTCCCTCCTCCTCACACTTTTTAATTACAAATGAGAAGAGAATGATGGAGTTGTAGGGCTCATCTGGACCACTTGAGCAGTTGTAGGAGTCCCCACATAATTTTTTTGAGGATTGTGATGTCAAGGAAAATGAATTGATTTTTACACTTTGTGCTTTTTATGTGTTCTTCTGCCGCTGACCGTTTGTTCAAACTTGGGCTATCATCCATTTGCTTGGTGAGTACGTTTTTAATAGTCACAACAATGTCCTGTTTTAGTCGAGGCCAGAAATAGGCTAAGCCAGGACCTGATTTTCTGAAACTCCATTGGCCTTTGAAACTGTTTATATATGATTATTTCAGTGTTTCAGTGAACAATCTGACACTTTTTAATAGTTTTAAACCATGAGTCTGTATTGCTTTTAAAAGTTAGGGCTTTTTTTTTTTTTTTTTTTTTTTTTAACAATAAAGTAATTCCTCATGCTTTATTTCCAGTGTTCAGATATTTAAGGAATAAAATAATTTTAATGAGTCTCATTTAATTAACTCCTTCAAATACACATTGTCCAAAACCTGTCTAGGTCAATAAAGGTTTATCCTGCAGTCTTCTGTGTAGACTCTGCCAAACTGTTACAAGCTCGGCGTAATTGAGGTTCTCCCTAGTTTAATGTTATGGGCTCATCGTTTTCTGTTGTGCCAATCTATCTTTGTTAAAATTCCTCCTCTTCCTGTTTGCTGCGGGACTGCTTGAGCTGCTGCAACCGCTCAATGGTTTCAGAAACAGTACGCTCTCCATGTACCTTATTGTCTCTTGTACGATATTAACAGTGAAGTTAGGGCTTTTTTAAAAA